>MCJB01051785.1:114556-131455 GCA_002018475.1 Nicotiana obtusifolia
ATATATATATATATATATATATATATATATATATATATATATATATATATATATATATATGTCATGGTTAGTCATGCTCGGGGTAGATTTTAGATTACTCTATGCCTTGTTTTGTTACATTTTCTATGTATTATTCAATTAATTAACTACGTGAACGTAATAAACCAGGCTACGACTAATATCAAGGCTATTGGTGTCTTAGTTTGAACATCATGAACTAATTTTGAGATTTATGTTAAACTCGCCTTGGAAGTTGATATACGTATATTATGAACACATCCATACTTGTTCTTGTGTTCTTCCTTGATGGGACGTGTGCACTCCGTGACACATATGTGATCCTTTGTATGACTACTCGAACTTGGTTGCTATACTTGATTTGGCCGTAGTCATAGTTTATATGTTGAACCCCATCCGCATTTTCATTGTTATCATGTTCTCATGCACTTTATTGATGAGTTATGAGGACATGCCTCTTGATGATATTTTATTGTCTAGCATTGTAGTGATTGTGGCGTATGTGGACATGTTGAGCGGAGTGATTGGGGGTGATAGCACGAGATTTTTGCCGTGCGATTGTGATACAGTTTGATATTGTGATATTGTGTTGGGGAGGAGCGATATAGTGGATATTGTGATATTATGTCAAAGCGGAGCGATACGATGGGATATTATTTTGTGTCAGCGAGGAGCGATACTGTTGGATATTATTTTGTATTATGGCAGAGCGATACGATTGGATATTGCTAAGTGCCTGGGTGGAGTGATAAAGGTGGATATTGTTATTGTGACAGAAATATGGCATTAGGTGCCATATGTTTGTGTTTCTATTTGATGATTTATTGTTAAAACTAGGTGTTACCTTGATAATGCAAGAGTATTCTTTGTGATTTGTCATGCATTTTACATGTTTGTACGTGGCATCAAAAATGTTAGTCTATGCTTTCTATTGTTATTTGCCAATTTAGTTGTCAGGATGGAATTATCTATTTTGAGTTGATATCTCATGTTTAGTTGAGTTGTTGGTAGTATACCAAATTGATGAAAAAAGGAAGTTATCATCATTCATTGTTATATTTTTCTCTTTAAAGGTTCTCTTGAACATGTTATTTGGAAATTGATACGGAATCGAATCATGTTGGTCACATATTTACAGTCATGTGTGAATATTGAGCACACATACTATATGGCGCATACCTCTTTGTGAGTGGCGTTGGTACAAGTTGTATTTGTTGAACATGTCTAATTGGTAGAGTTTGTTTATAACCCTATCCCAGTTGTGCACCTTCACTGTTAATATTCTTTATTCTGTAATTGTCTTTCTAGAATATTTTATCTGTATTATACATGCTATTGAGCTGCACATGTTCTGCAAGTGAGTATCTTTTGACTTAAAAATATCGTCATTACTTCTCTGAGGTTAGTCAAGATACTTACTAAGTACATGAGATCGGTTGGAATCATACTATACTTTTGCACTTTGCATGCACATTTTGAGCTAAGTAGCCGTGAAAGACGAAGCCTTACATTAGAAGCATACCAGCATACCGAATTCGTGCTACCTTTTGTTCATAGTAGTTTAGGATTTTATTTCTTTTTATGTAACCTTCAAACATGTGTTGTATTCATTCCTTTCACCAGCACGTAAATCTAATCTTAGTGGCTCATGACTTGTACTACCAGTCCTTGGGATTGTTGTATTGAATTATTTTGCAGTTTTATTAATAATATTGATGATTTCTTATTATAGTGGTGACTTATACCATTGGCTTACCTAGCGGGTTAGGTTTGGTTCTATCATGACTTGGTGGCATTTTGGGTCATGACAAGTTGGTATTAGAGCCCTAGGTTCATAGGTTCAACGAGTCATGAGCAAGAGCGTAGTAGAGTCTTGCAGGTACGTATGATGACGTCCATACCTATCTTCGAGAGGCTACAGGGCATCTAGGAAAATTTCCTTCTTTCTTTCCATTTCCTGCGACCTTGTTCCAACGCCTGTATCTGCGATATCTCCTTATTCCTCCGTATGTGATGTTGAATACTCGACATCAGTTGTGCACCAATGGCTTGTGATTTTGCAGATGGGATGTGAAGATATATGGATACTTGATCATCATCTTTATGTGTTGTACAATTCAGAAAAGTAGGTGTGTTATTGGATCTTTCAGTTGTTTATTTGAGGAATGAAGTTGATTTTTATATCTTGTTGACGATTGTAGACTCGGGATGATTAATTGGTTGCCTAGTTTTTGTGAACATAGTAGTGTCATGGGAAGATGTCGATTCGAGACTAGCAGGCTGGTTGCCTCCTACAAGAAGGTGTGAGGTTGTGAGATCCTTAGGAGCTTTCTATGAAGACTTTTCTTTCTATTCAGCGGAACACATATACTACCATTTCGAAGCACTCAAGGAAGTTCACTTGACAGTTATGAGGATGAGTATACACTCGGCAGATGATTGGAGTGTGTTTTGACTAGTGCTATGTGAGCTTACGAGGAGATTCAGCTGGATAACAGCGCTAGGTCATGGCAAGTTAAGAAGGAAGTGTTTTCTAGCTTTGAGCTAGTAGGGGAGTTTATCATCAACGATTAGGTCTTGTGGACCCATGTTGTTATAGATCCTGGTCTAGGATGTGCTTGTGGATTAGTGATGATTTGAGAAAGATTTCATCGAGGATGATTTCGAGCAAGGGATCGGTTGGATGCATAATGTACTACACCTTATGGGTATATAGAGGTCTTGGGATGATTCAAGTTTGATTCTCATTGTGGGTGTAGTGTGCAAGGAAAAGGAATCGCTTGGTTGCTTCTTTTGGATATTCATGTGCTGGTAGAGCGCGGGTTGTTCAATGGGTGTATTGGCTGCGAATTGGTGATTAGAGCAAGGTGAATGACTTTCGAGAAGGTTCCAATGGGCTCAAGACTCATATGTGGTATTTAAGGATTTTCGAATTTATGTATAGATAGAACTTAGGACTTGAAATGGATTGTGTCGAGACTTGTGGTATTTCAACATTATCATTGATTCTATATTGCGTTATTTGAAAGATAAAAGAAATAGCTTTAGATTCATTAAAGGGTTCTTCAGCACAAACATTTTCATGTTGAGATATTTTTGGTTTTAGCAGTCTATGTGACTTGGTTGATTTAGAGGGATTTATTTCTAATGGCTTGGTTATGTGCGAATGGGTTTCGAAGAGTTCGTGATGGTTTTGACCACGGCTTGAGGTTGATTTTTTCTACAGGTATAAAAGGTTTGTCGCATGTGGTGATGTCCTCCTGGATTGAGTTAAATAGAAGGTTCTTGGTTAATGAGGTGTTTATCCTACTTGTGATTTAGAGTTGATTATGAGATTTCGTATTTTCACAAGTTAGCATGATAGTTGCGGTGTGCTCTATAAGATTGATATTTACATGGAAAAGGTTGTAGTTCAGTTTCTTAAGGAAGGTCTTGAGTTTTAGACAACACGTGAGATTTTAGATGTTTAAGAAGATGTTAGCACTATTTTGTGTCGCCTGGCTAGGGTGTATGTGGTAGTATATACATTGTGTGAGGATCTGCAGATACTTGACTAGTACTACAGAGATCGCCTGGTTGTTGACTGCTGATGCTTAGGTTTTCTCTACGTGGCGCATAAGGTGACTATGTATGAGTGACGTGCCAGTCATTTGAGTGGTGGCGTTGGGATCAGATATGAGGATTCTTGTATTCTTGAGGTTTAGTTAGTAGATGTTCTTAGAGGCAGATTATTCCTTAGTTGTAGACTATGAAGATATGTTAAGGGTTAAACAACTGATGGTATGTGTTACAAATGGGCTACTGTGGATTTTTGGAAGGCTATTTACCCACTTTGGGATTTGTGGAATTTTTTTTTAGGACCCATTGGTAGGCCTAAAAAGGATGCGTAATCTCCATCGGATCGTTTACTCAATACATCAATTGCTGGGGTGTGCCATCAGCTAGAGTTGATCTTATTCGTCTCCTAGTCTTTCTCATATGTTACTCTCTTATGCTATGATGGGTTGTCAGCCTTCTTGACTATTTTACTCACATGATTTGGTTCTGTTTGGATCTTGTGGCGAGATTCAATCGAGATGGTTCTTGGGGTGTTGAATTATTCATTGCGTCGTGATTTTGGTTTCCCTGCCTATGGTATATGATGCTATCCATTTCTTCATGGTTATGGTCATGCGCATCACGTTTTTGTTATTGGCACACATGTGGTTGTTGATTGTGAGCGTTGGCTTGATGGGTATCCCATGTGGATTAGTATGTTGGAGCTGGCTACGTGCCGCAGCGGATTATGATAGGAAATGATTCTTCGTGCTTACTTCGTGTGCCTTGCTTCTCCCTTGTGAGATGGGTTCAATGGTTGTGCTTTGTGGTTGCATATGTTGAAATTGTTGGGTGGTTCTCTTATTTAGCTCTCCTTCCATCTTTGGTTTTATTTGAATTGTCGCTTGTTGGGTTTACGGATTGCGTCGTATATGACTATGTGGCATTTGATGTAGCTTATCGGTCAAATAACTTGTATTGGGTGAGATGTGATCGTTGGACCTGGAATTAGTGCAATTGGACTTGGATAAGGTATGTTTGGATAAGAATTTCATGAATAAACTTAGAGTTTTACAATGGTTCTTGTCGAGCGAGAGAACTCCACAACTTATTGATTGGGTGAGTGGTTATAAGTTTCTACACGTTTCTTATATCATTAGCAGTGTTGTGAATGTTTGGGACAAGGATTTGTTTGATATGAGGTTTGTTACTGGTTTCGGGTTTAGTAATGAATAGCTATTCTGGTCAGAAAATATTACTACGAGTACATACGTTATGTGGTATATCATGTGATTATAACTTGGAATATTGTTGTGGCTTGATGAAGCTTGCTAAACTTATATAATGTATAAATGCGAGAATCAGGTGTCACGACCCAAACTCAACTACGTCGTGAGGGCGCCTATCATGATAATAGGCAAGCTGACACTCATACATTTCGAACACTTTAAGATTTTAAAATATGCTAAAACATGTTTAAATAGGTAAAAGTCTCATAAAAACTAATGAAAAAACTATCACAACTCGATACAGAAGTTTCCCAAAACTAGGGTGTCACCGAGTATATGAGCATCTATACCAACTACAAAGTCGGATACACTTTCTAAGAAGCAAAAACTGAATAAATAAAACTGAGGGATAGCGCAGTAGAGTCAACGTCTGCCGTCGCCAGAGCAGCTACCTCGAAAATCTCCGAATGACTGAACAACTCTGAGAATCAGCACCCACTGTGTCCGGAAACACCTGGATCTACACACGAAGTGCAGGGTATAGCGTGGGTACAACCAACTCAGCTAGTAACAAGTCTAAATATTGGGTTGAAAGCGGTGATGAGCTTCCCAGGTACAGTTCATTTACAAAATTACAGTACAGAAATGTAGGCATGCTTCCAAGTTAAACAGTTAAAGCCCAAACAGGTAAAAAATGTCAAGTTCAATTGAAACAAGATATGGTACATCTCGTTATCTACATGTCAGGTATGTATGCCAACTGAAGTACAAAACAATGATGAAATCATATGCATACTCCCAGAGAATCAATCACTAAGTCCTCCCGTTCACTCCATCCTCACAGTCACTCATTCCTCATAGTCACTTAATCCTCTCAATCGCTCGGCACTCGCACTTGCACTCAGTAGGTACCTGCGCTCACTGTAGGTGTGCAGACTCCGGAGGGGCAAATCCAGCCCAAGCGCTATAATAATCCAATCATGGCATGAATCAATAACACATGCTGCAGCGTGCAGCCTTATCTCATAAATATCCTCACAATCAGGCCCTTGACCTTACTCAGTCATCAATCTCTCCAGTCTCTCGGGCTCACAAGAATTATGATAATCAGCCCAAACAATAATGATATAATGTATAAATAAATAGCAACAAAGACTGAGATATAATATGCAACAATAGCTGTGATTGAGTGCATGATTTCAAATTAAGCAAATAATTCAACATGTAATGCGACCTTGTGGGTCCCAATAATACCAACATGTATCTTAGGCATGATTTTTAATAACAAGATTATGCAACTATACAGTTCCACAAAATCGGCTATCCTACGGTGCATGCCCACACGCCCGTCACCTAGTATGTGTGTCACCTCAAATCTGATACCAAAATCTCACTCAAATCCCCAACATTCGGCCTAGGAAGTTTTCTCCATTTTTCTCCAATTTTCCAACCCAAATGACTAATTAAATGATGAAATCAAAGATATAATCATGGAATTTAACCAAAACTAAGTAAGAATCATTTACCCCAATCACTCCCTAATCTCTCCATGAATCGCCTCCAACCGAGCTCCCAAGATCTAATTTGTGATATGAATGCAAACCCTCGGTTTGAAATATTAAAGTCTGCCCAGAAATACCTTCTTCGCGATCGCGGGAAATGCTTCGCGATCGCAAAGCACAAATCCTAAGTTGCCAAACTCAGCCTACACGAACGCGAACAAGTCCAAGTGAACGCGATGTACTAACTCTCCATACCTACGTGTTCGCATAGAGCAACGCGCGTGACCAAATCCTTCCTCCTTTCCTCTTTGCAAACGCGGCTCTGCCCCACTCATTCGCGATTCGTTGATAGCTCCAGCTACGAGATCGCATACTACTGCTCGCGAACGCGTAGAGAAAATTTCCATCTGTGACCAACACCCCTTCGCGATCGCGGACCTAACCACGCGATCGCATAGAAGAAAATCAGATACCCCACACTAGCAGGCTTCAACAGTCTCCCAAGTCCAAATTTCACTCCGTTAACCATCCAAAATCCACCCGAGGCCCTGATGACCTCAACAAAACATACTAACAAGTCTTAAAATATCATACGAGCTCGCTCGAAGTGTCAAATCACATCAAACAACACTAAAACCATGAATCGCACATTGATTCAAGCCTAATGAACTTATGAACTTCCAACTTCTACATTCGACGCCGAAACCTATCAAATCAAATCCAATTGACCTCAAATTTTGCACACAAGTCATAAATGACACAATGGACCTAATCCAACTTCCAAAACCAAAATCCGAGCCCAGTAACCACAAAGTCAACACTTGGTCAAACTTCTAAATTTCCAAAGCTTCTAATTTTCGAACTTTCGCCATTTCAAGCCTAATTCAACTACGGACCTCCAAATCTCTATCCGGACACACTCCTAAGTCCAAAATCACCCAACAGAGCTATCAAAACCATCAAAACTCCATCTCGGAGTCGTTTATACGTAAGTCAACATCCGGTCAACCTTTTCAACTTAAGCTTTCTACCTTGAGACTAAGTGTCTCATCATATTCCGAAATAACCCGGGAATCGAATCAACTACCCCGGCAAGTCATATAACAACAATTAAGCATAAAATGAGCAGTAGATGGTGGAACGAGGCCTGGTTGTTACATCCTCCCCCTCTTAAACAAATGTTCGTCCACGAACGGGTCTAGAAACGTACCTGGAGTCTCAAAATAGGCATGGATATATGTCCACATCTCCTGCTCGGTATCCCAAGTAGCCTCCTCAATTGTCTGACCTCTCCACTACACATTCACTGAAGCTATGTCTTTTGACCTCAACTTTCAAACCTGCCAATCCAAAATGGCCACCGACTCCACATCATAAGTCAAATCACCATCCAACTGAACCGTGTTGAAATTCAAAACGTGAGACGGATCACCGACATACTTCTGGAGCATAGAAAACATAAAATACTGGATGAACACTCGACAGACTAGGTGGCAAGACAAGCTTGTAAGCCACATCTCCAATCCTCTGAAGCACCTCAAATGGCCCAATACACCGAGGGCTCAACTTGTCCTTCTTCCCGAACCTCATAACACCCCTTCATGGGTGAAACCTTGAGCAGTACCTTCTCTCCAACTATGTAAGCAACATCACGAACTTTCCGATCAGCACAACTCTTTTGTCTAGACTTCACCGTGCGAAATCAATCCTAAATCAATTTAACCTTGTCCAAAGTATCCTAAACCAAGTCAGTACCCAATAGCTTAGCCTCACCCGGCTCAAACCATCCCACCGGAGACTGACACCGTCTCCCATACAAAGCCTCATACGGAGCAAGCTAGGTGAAGTGTTGTATTCAACTCAACCTAGGTTCCTAACTCTCGCTGCACTGCTCTACAAAACTGTGATGTAAATTGCGTGCCCCGATCTGAAATGATAGACACCGGCACACCCTGAAAGCGAACAATCTAGCGGATGTAGATCTCAGCCAACCGCTCCGAAAAATAAGTAGTCCCAACTAGAATGAAATGCGCGGACTTGCCAACCGATCCACAATCACCCAAATAGCGTCAAACTTCCTCGAAGTCCATGAGAGCTCAGCTACAAAATCTATGGTGATATGTTATTATTTCCACTCTGAAATCTCAAGCCTCTGAAGCAATCCGCCTGGTCTCTGATGCTCATACTTTACCTGCTAACAATTTAGGCACCGAGCTACAAACCCCCCTATATCCTTCTTCATCCTCCTCCACTAATAGTGCTGCCTCAAGTCCTAGTACATCTTCGTGGCACCCGGATGAATGGAATACCGCGAACTGTAGGCCTTGTCAAGAATCAACTCACGTAACCTATCTACACACACATCCGACCCTGCATCCTTAACAACCCATCATCCCCAATAGTAATATCCTATGCATCACCGTGCTGAACCATGTCCTTAAGGAAAAGCAAATGGGGATCATCATAATGGCGCTCTCTGATGCGATCATATAAGGAAGACCGAGAAACCACACAAGCTAGAACCTGGCTGGGCTCCGAAACATATAATCTCACGAACTAGTTGGCCAAGGCCTAAACATCAACTGCAAGCGGTTTCTCATCAACGGGAATGAATGGAAGGCATCGGCCACCATATTGGCCATCCGGGGATGATACAGAATGGTGATATCATAGTCCTTTAGCAGCTCCAACCACCTCCGCTGCCTCAAATTTAGATCCTTTTGTTTGAACAAGTGCTGGAGACTTTGATGATGCCTCCAAATCTTCAATGCATGAACCATGGCAACCAACTCCAAGTCATGGATAGGGTAGTTCTTCTCAAGAGGCTTCAACTAGCACGAAGCATAAGCAATCACTCTACCCTCCTGCATTAAGACATACCCGATACCGATCCGAGAAGCATCACAATACACTGTATAAGAGCCAGAAGCTGAAGGTAAAACTAGAACTGGAGCTGTGGTAAAGGCAGTCTTGAGCTTCTAAAAGCTCTCCTCACACTTATTCGACTACCTGAATAGAGCACCCTCCTGGGTCAATTTTGTCAAAGGCGCCGCAATGCACGAAAACCCTCTACAAAGTGACGGTAATAACCGGCCAAGCCGAGAAAGCTTCGAATCTCAGTAGCTGAGGACGGTCTGGGCCAACTTTGAACCGCCTTTATCTTCTTTGGATCCACCTTAATCCCCTCACTGGACACCACGTGCCCTAAGAACGCCACCTAACTAAACCAAAACTCACACTTGGAGAACTTGGCATACAATTTCTCCTCCCTCAGTCGCTGTAATACAATCCTCAAATGTTGGGCATGCTCCTCCTGGCTACAGGAGTACCCCCAGGATATCATTAATGAATATTATGACAAACGAGTCGAGATAAGGCTGAAATACACTGTTTATCAAATGCATGAATGCTGCTGGGGTGTTGGTTAGCCCAAAAGACATCACAAGGAAATCATAGTGACCATAACATGTCTTGAATGCCGTCTTTAGAATATCCGAGTCCCGAATCTTCAACTGGTGATATCCGGACCTCAAATCAATCTTAGAGAACACCCTCGTTCCCTGAAGCTGGTCAAATAGATCATCAATACACAGCAAAGGATACTTGTTCTTGATTGTAACTTTGTTCAACTGCCTATAGTCAATGCTCATCCGCATAGTACGATTCTTCTTCTTGATAATCAGAACCTGTGCATCCCACGGCGACACTCTAGGCCTAATAAACCCCTTATCATGAAGTTCCTGAAACTGCTCTTTAGATTCCTTCAACCCAGCTAGTGCCATATGATACGGAGGAATGGAAATGGGCTGGGTGTGCGGCACTAAGTCAATACCAAAGTCAATATTCCTGTCGGGTGGCATGCCCGACAGTTCTGCAAGAAACATATCCGGTAAGTCTCGCACACCGGAACAGAATCAATAGTAAGGGTATCAGCACCAACATCCCTCACAAAGGCCAAATATGACAAACACCCTTTCCCAACCATTTGTTGGGCCTTCAAATATGAAATCACCCCTCTGGGAACATAATCTAGAGAACCTCTTCACTCGATCATTGGCAAACTCGGCATCGCCAACATCACGCTTAGCGTGACAATCCAAAATAGCATGACATAGAGACAACCAATCCATACCCAAGATCACATAGAAATCAACCATACTAAGAAATAAGAGATCAACTCTGGTCTCCAATCCCCAATAGTCACCACACATGACCGATTATACACGATCCACAATAATAGTATCGCCCATTAGCGTACATGAACAAATGAAGCTAAGGACTCACAAGACATATCCAGATAACGAGCAAAATATGATGATACATACGAATAAGTAGAACCACAGTTAAATAATATGAAAGCATCTCTTTGGCATAAAGAGACAATACCTGTGATCATTGTATCTGAAGCAACAACATCTAGCCTGGCAGGAATAGCATAGAATCAGGCCTGACCACCACCTGATCAGCCTCCCCCTCTAGGGCAAACTCTAGCTGCTTGAGCCCCACACCACACTGGCTGGGTGAGTGGTGAAGTAACTGGTGCTGAAGTCCTGGCCTCACTCCTCTGCTAAACTGGACCTCCCGGGCGACGAGGACACTGTATCCATATATACCCAAACTCCCCACACTCAAAGCAACTCCCCGATAGTGGTGGTGGGGACTGAATCAGGGCCCGAGTACCACAGTAACTGCTAGAAGGACCTGGCATAGATGAACCCTGAATTGATGGAGCACGGGATGAAATCTGAGTTGGGAGAGCACTGAGAGAAGACTGTCCCGGATGGGCACTGTACGAACCATGGCTAACTGATGCGCCACGATGAACTGGACGATCCATCTGAGTGGGCCTATAAGGACGACCCCTATTGTGATGGAACTGACACCCTAGAAAGGACACTGCTGAAACAACCCGAACCAAGAGGCCTCTTGGCCTCCCTCCCTCATGCTCCTGACTACGGACCATCTCTAGCCGCCGAGAAATATCAACCACCTCGTCGAACCGATCACCAGATACACTCTCCCGAGTCATAACAAAACGCAACTGATAGTGAAGGCCATCAATGAACCTCCTAATCCTTTCCCTGTCAGTGAGAACCAACCAAACTGCATGAAGAGCCAACTCTGAAAATCTCATCTCATACTGGGTCACAGATAGGCCATCCTAACGTAACTGCTCGAACTGCCTGCGCAGCTCCTCCCTGCAGGTCTGTGGCACAAACTTCTCCAAGAAGAGAACAAAGAACTCATGCCATGAAAGTGGTGCAGCACCGACTGGCCTGCTCCTTTCATAGGCCTCCCAACATTTGAAGGCAGCCCCAGTAAACTGAAAACTAGTAAATGAGACCCTACTAGTCTCCAAAATACCCGCCATACGAAGAATCCACTGGCACCTATCCAAGAAGTCCTAGGCATCCTCTAACTTAGCCCCACTAAATGATGGAGGCTGGAGTCTCCCAAATCTCTCTAGTCTCTTCTGCTCATCATCACTCATAACGGGACCCACCTGGGCTTGAGCAGCTGCAACCGACTGGGCTGATAGTACCCCCCGTGTTTGAAGTCACTGCATCACCTGCTCTGGAGTACGGGCGGCGGGAGTCTGAGTACCTTCCCCGGCCTGAGATTTGGCTGGCGCGGTCTTGACAGAAACTGCCTAAGCAAGGCTAGTGCACACAGCCTGGAATCACAATAGGCACAGCTGGTGCCTGGGCTTGGCCCACTGGCTCAAACACATCTGGAACCTGCTCTTGAGATGGAGCAACTAGTGGATCTGTAGGTGCTGCTATAGTTGCTGTACGAGCTACACCTCGGCCCCTATCACGACCTCTACCGCGGCTCCGGCCTCTCGTGGACCTAGCCGGTGGTATTGGTGGTTGTCGGTCCGCTCCAGTAGCACGTGCCCTCACCATCTGTGAGAGAATAGAATAACAAAAGTTTAGTTCCCGGAATCAACAAATTCACATGATAAGAATACAAGAATGTGAAGTTTCCTAAGGGTTCGGCAACCTCTCGAAGATAAGTACAAACGTCTCCGTACGGATCCGCAAGACTCTACTAAACCTGCTCATGACTCGTGAGACCTATGTAACATAGGCTCTGATACCAACTTATCACGACCCAAACTCAACTACACCGTGATTGCACCTACCATGATACTAGGCAAGCTGACAATGATACATTTCCAACACTTTAAGATTTAAAAATATGCTAAAACAGGTATAAATAGGTAAAAGTCTCATAAAAACTAATTAAATAATTATCACAACTCGTTTAAGAAGTTTCCCAAAACAAGGGTGTCACCGAGTACATGAGCATCTATACCAAATACAAAGTCTGATACACTGTCTAAGAAGCAGAAACTGAATAAAGAAAACCGAGGGATAGGGGAGGAGAGTCAAGGTCTGCGAACGCCAGAGCAGCAACCTCGAAAATCTCTGAATGACTGAACAACTCAGAGAATCAGCACCCACCGTATCTAGAAACACCTGGATCTACACACGAAGTGCAGGGTGTAGCGTGAGTACAACCAACTCAATAAGTAACAAGTCTAACTATTGGGTTGAAAGAAGTGACGAGCTTCCCATGTACAGATTACAAAATTACAGTATAGAAATGTAGGCCATGCTTTCAAGTTAAATAGTTAAAGCCCAAACAAGTAAAATATGTCAAGTTCAATTGAAACAAGATATGGTACATCTCATTATCTACATGTCAGTTATCTATGTCAACCGAAGTACAAAACAGTGATGAAATCATACGCAACTTTTAGAGAATCAATCACTCAGTCCTCCCATTCACTCCATCCTCATAATCACTCATTCCTCACAGTCACTCCATCCTCACAGTCACTTAGTCCTCCCAATCGCTCGACACTCGCACTCAGTAGGTACCTGCGCTCACTGTAGGTGTGTAGGCTCCGGAGGGGCAAATCCAGCCCAAGCGCTATAATAAGCCAATTATGGCATGAATCAATAACACATGCTGCAACGTGCAGCCCGATCCCATAAATATCCTCACAATCAGGCCCTCGGTCTCATTCAGTCATCAATCTCTCTAGTCTCTTGGGCTCACAAGAATCATGATAATCAACCAAAACAATGATGATATAACGTATAAATAAAATGGAAATAGAGACTGAGATATAATATGCAACAATAGCTGTGACTGGGTGCATGATATCATATTAAGCAAATAAATCAACATGTAATGCGACCTCTGTGGGTCCCAAAAGTACCAACATGTAGCCTAGGCTTGATTTCTAACATGACTTGCAGCTCAATTTATCTAACACATGAAAAATATTTGGATAATAACAAGATTATGCAACTATGCAGTTCCACGGAATCGACTAAGCAAAATTCCTACAGTGCATGCCCGCATGCCCATCACCTAGCATGTGCGTCACCTCAACATCAATCACATAACACGTAATGCGGGGTTTTATACCCTCAGAACCATGTTTAGAATCGTTACTTACCTCAAACTGAGCAAATCTCTACTCCAACAAGCCATTGCCTCGTGAATCGGCCTCTGAATGCCTCGAATCTATCCACAAACTATTCTATACTATCACCTCAAGCTATAGGAAATCAATTCCATATGAAAATGCTAAGATCTATATCAAAAGTCAAAAAGTCAACTCAAAAGTCAACCCGCCGAGCCCACGTCTCGAAATCTGATGAAAGTTACAAAATCTGAATACACATTCAACCACGAGTCCAACCATACCAAAATTATTCAAATCCAATACCAAAATCTCACTCAAATCCCCAAAATTCAGCCTAAGGAGTTTTCTCCATTTTCCCTAATTTTCCAACTCAAATCACTAATTAAATGATGAAATCAAAAATACAATCACGGAATTTAACCAAAACTAAGTAAGAATCACTTACTCCAATCATTCCCTTGAAAATCTCTCCAATAATCGCCTCCAACCGAGCTCCCAAGATCAAATTTGTGATATGAACTCAAACCCTCGTTTTGAAATATTTAAGTTAGCCCAGATATACCTTCTTCGCGATCGCAGGAAATGTCTCGCGATCGTGAAGCACAAATCCTAAGCTGCCAAACTCAGCCCGACGTGAACACGAACAAATCCAAGCGAACGTGATGCACTACCTCTCAAGACCTACATGATCGCATAAACAGCCACGTGTTTGCATAGAGCAACGCGCGTGACCAGCTCCTGCCTCCTTTCCTCTTCGCGAACGCGGCTCCGCCCACGCGTTCGTGATGCATTGACTGCTCCAGCTACGCGATCGCGTACTACTGCTCGCGAACGCATAGAGCAAAATTCCATCAGTGACCAACACCCCTTCACGATCGTGGACCTTACCACGCGATCGCATAGAAGGAAACCAGACACCCACACCAACAGGCTTCAGTAGTCTCCCAAGTCCAAATTTCACTCCGTTAACAATTTGAAATCCACCCGAGGCCCCCGGAACGTCAACCAAACATATCAAAAAGTCTTAAAACATAATATGAACTCGCTCGAAGCATCAAATCACATCAAACAATGGTAAAACCAGGAATCGCGCATCGATTCAAGCCTAATGAACTTATGAACTTTCAACTTCTACATTCGACACCGAAACCATTCAAATCAAGTCCGATTGACCTGAAATTTTGCACACAAGTCATAAATGATACAACGAACCTACTCCAACTTGTGGAATCAAAATCCGAGCCCAGTAACCACAAAGTCAACTCTAGGTCAAACATCTAAATTTCCAAAGCTTATAATTTTTCAACTTTCGTCATTTCAAGCCTAATTCAACTACGGACCTCCAAATCACTATCCGGACACACTCCTAAGTCCAAAATCACCCAACAGAGCTATCGAAACCATCAAAACTCCATTTCGGAGTCATTTACACATAAGTCAACATCCAGTCAACCTTTTCAACTACCTTGAGACTAAGTGTCTCATCACATTCCGAAACGTCCTCGGAACCGAATCAACTACCCCAGCAAGTCATATAACAACAATTAAGCATAAAGTGAGCAGTAGATGGGGAAACGGGGCTACAACACTCAAAATGACCGTCGGAGTCGTTACATCAGGTCTTATAAGGAATTCCGGATGTTGGAGATTGGGTTCTAAGGTTTATGGACTAAGGTTGAAGATAGAATCTTCAGTTAGGTTTTGTTTAGGGGCTTATATGGATTGAGGTGACATGAGATCACCTATGAGTATGTGTATGGTGAGTTTATACAGTGATTTGATGGCTTTGGATTGAATCTTGGCACGTTCGAGGATGAACACAGGTTTAAGTGGGGGAGAATGCAATGACCCGACCGATCATTTTAAGAGTTAACATTCCGTTTAGTGGTTTGAGGTCTTGAGTAACTTCATATGATGTATTACGACTTGCGTGCATGGTTGGCTTTGATTTTTGGGAAGTTCGGGATTTATTCGGAAGAGTAATTCTTAATTTAGAAGTATTAAATTGGAAGAATTGACCAAAATTTAACTTGTGAATAAACGACCTCGAATTTCGTGTTCAAATGGTTCCAATAGGTTCATATGGTGATTTTGAACTTAGGCATATGACAAGATTCGTATTTGGAGGTTCTTAGGATGATTTAGCCTTTTGTCGAAAGTTGACAATTTGAAGGTTTAGAAATTTCGTAAATTTGACCATGAGTTGACTTTGTGGCTAATGGGTTTGGACTGTTATTACCGGGCTTGAAATAGGTTTATTTTATCGTTTGAAACTTGTGTGCAAAGTTTGATATCATTCAGAGTTGATTTGGTATGAATATGACGCTTGGTTGTGAATATCTGAAGCTTTTGAGTTTGAAGGATACATGATGAGTTTTGGTGTTCAATTCTCGATTTTGATGTTATTTATGGTGTTTCGAGCCTTTGTATATGTTTGAATAAGATATTTGGACTTGTTGGTATGATTGGACGGGGTCCCCGAGGCCTCGAGTGTAACTCGAGATGGTTTCAGCCCATTTTTAGGCCCTTTTCAGTTGATGGATTTTAACTACAGGAGTGTACATCATGATCGCGAAGCTCAAGGCAGCGTTCGCGAAGAGTAAATTGCAATTTTGGACTAGTGAATCGTGATCGTGAAGGGCTTGCCCGCGATCGCGAAGAAGAAATTTCTGTTGTCATTGCATTGATTTCAGGATCTTATATCTTGCAATCTAAAAAGAATTTGTAAGTCATCCAAAATAGAGAGTTATAATCCTTTTAATTTTGTTTTCAGAAAATCAAATTGTTTGTCATTTGGAGCTTTGTACAAAAAGTTAAGTTGATTAAAGTAGAGGCTGTCTAGAAAGAGTTGAGCAAGTTTCTTCAAGATTATTCATCACGATTACAAAGCTTCTTGGTTGAGATCACGAAGGGTTAAATTATGCTGGGCATTTTTGAACTGCAATCGCGAAAAGAAGGACGACTAGCAGGGCTTTAAAACATCCAATTTCAGGATTTTGAGTTAATTTTATTTACTTTTTGAGTTCTTGGAGCACAAGTATGTCGATAGTGGAGGAGATAAATACCCAAATCATGAGGATAAGTAATTTTATATTTGTTTTAATTATATATATTTTTTAATGAATTATTACACCTAAATCAAGGATTTGAAGAGAAGAAATTGGAGGGG
>MCJB01051785.1:131613-156281 GCA_002018475.1 Nicotiana obtusifolia
GGGGGGGTTTATTTGAACTTAAGAAAATGAATTTTGGGTTCTTGAACATGAAATTGAGGTTGGATTTGGAAACCAATTATATATCTGAACTTGTATTCAAATGGGTACTTGTGATTTGTTTGTTTTGTCAGGTTCGAAGTACGGACCCGGGTTCACCTTTTGGTTGATTTTGAATATTTAATTAAAGATTCGACCTTTATTATTTAGGTTTGATTCCTATGGCACTATATGATGTTATTGAGTTATTTTTGGCTAGATCTGAGCCATTTGGAGGTCTATTCGTGCGGGATAGAGTATTAATTTGGCTTGTTTGAAGTAAGCCTATTGCCTAGCTTTGGTTGAGAAATTTTTCCTAATAATTAATATTATTTGCTGCATGCATGAGTTATACATATATAAGGTGGCGAGCGTATATACATGTACCATGGGTATTCATGCTCGGGGTAGATTTTAGATTACTCTATGCCTTGTTTGGTTGCGTGTTTTACTTAATTATATATAATATGTAATTAACCGAATACATGAGCATCATAAACCAGGCTAGGGATAATCCTAAGGCTATTGGAATCTTAGTTTGAACATGATGAACTAATTTTGAGATTTATGCTAAACTCGCCTCGGAGGTAGATACACGTATGTTATGAACACACATATGTACTTGGTCTTGTGTTGAGCCTTGATTGGGACGTTTACACTCGGTGATACATATGTGATGATTTATATGACTACTCGAACTTGATTACTATATTTGACTTATCCGCAGTCATATTTTATATGTTGAACCCCATCCGCATTTTTATTGTTATCATGTCCTTGCACACTTTATTGATGAGTTATGAGGATATGCCTCTTGATGATAATTTGTTGTCTTGCATTATTGTGATTGTGGCATATGTGGACATGTTGAGTGGATTAATTGGGATGATGGCACGATCTTTTTGCCGTGCGATTGTGATATTGTGTCAGGACGGAGCCATGCGGTTGGATATTGTGATATTATGTCAAGTGATACAATGGGATATTGTTAGGGCGGAGCGATACAACGGAATATTGTGATATTATGTCAGGACTGAGCGATACGATGGGATATTGTGATATTATGTCAAGGTAGAGCGATACAGTGAGATATTATTTTATGTCAGAGCAGAGCGATATGGTTGGATATTATGGAGCAATATGGTTTGATATTGTTATTGTTTCAGGGCGTAGTGATAAGGGTGGATATTGTTATTGAGGTAGAAATGTGAGAACGAGGTGCCATATGTTTGTGTTTATATTTGATAACTAGTTGTTAAAACTAGGTGTTACCTTGATTATGCAAGTGAATTTTTTATGAGCAGGCACCACTACCCAAGGCCAGGGTCGTGAGAGTCCGAGGTCGAGACAGAGGTAGGAGTAAAGCATGCACTGTAGATAGAGCTCCTGCTCGAGCAACTGCCATAGAGCCACAATAGCTCTTGTTGAGGAGTAGGTTCATGATTATGTTGAGCAGATGTTGATACTCAATTTTTGTCCTCATAATTTTTCGTTCAGCCTTTGTAGGTTATTATATTTTACAATGTATTTTTGAATATTTTAAGTACTAGTCATAGGATATTTTTCCATATTATTGACTCCATTACATGTCCAAAATAGTAACTTTATGATTTATAACTACTTTATAGCATTTTAAAACTATTATTATGGTAGAATTATATACAAACATTTTTGTTATATATATTTTAAAGTGTTTTGATAAATAATTGGTTATTTTTAGTTTTTTTTGTAAGTGATAAATAATTTATTTACTCTGTTTTAAAGTCGTTTGTATTTGACCAATTGGTCAAAATATGTTTCTTGTATTTTAGTATTTTTTTATATACATTTCATGGTATTTTATGGCATTTTCTATAATTTTATTGCATTTTTATATCGTTTGTGCATTATTTACAATAACAGCCCATATTCTCCATAAGTAATTAGAATTATTATTGTCAAAATAATATTTCCTACTTTTAATATTAATTTAATAATTTAAGTCTTATATTTTATGAAATTTCATTTTACATTTTTATTTAGTATTTTTATGAAATTTATTTTACTTAATCATATTTTATTTTCAATTTAGCCCAATAGTAGATTAATTTTCTGACCAAAGTAGTGAAAATACAGTGGCCCAAAACCTGTAATACCTTGAAACCCAATTTCCTGAGCCCAAACCAGACGATCCAACGCTCCATCACTCACTCGAACCGACCCGAGCCAAACCCATCTATTTAAAATCCTAGCCGATGATCTAAAATGATCAACGGCTGAAAAATAATCCCCCCCTCTCCTTATATCCCAAACCCCAAACTTTTTCTCCTACCACCGCCTTTGTTTACTCTCTCCCGTCTCACATCTTGCTAACGCTAACCGCCTCACCCCTCACTCAAATCCTCAGTCAATATGAAGATACCATATCTCTTTTCCCTCTCATGTTCAACTCTCCTTTTATGGACTCCTCCATTGGTACTTTTTCGTTTATGGTAATTGTCGAGAGATTCGGGTTGATTTTTTGGTTCAAAGAGGGTATTTGGCTTGAATCAGTGTAGTATCTTCCATCACGAGATTATTCATTTAGATTTGGTACACCTTCTCAGACGATTCGGTTTGAACTAGGGTTTGCACCACTCTTTGACCTAATCCGATTTGGAATCAGTTTTCATGCGATAGTTTCCTTGTTCTATATTTAATTGATTTCTTTCCTTTTTTTATTTATCTGCTTTGTTTTCTATATAAACCCTTTCCCTATTTCCCCTTAATCTCAGACCTAAGTGCACTATTATAATCACTGTCTATTAGTAATTTCATGTTTCCTTGCAATACTTTAGGATTCACTACTGGTTCTGAATCATTGATTTGTGTGTGTTCTGTGCTGGCTGAAAGCCAAAGCATTTTGAGTATCTCTATTCGTTCAATCCTCCCTAACACAAGCACTGATCGGGGCTCATCGAAGCCCTTGTGAACTCTGAAGTGCTAGGGTTCGAAGAACCATTCGATCTTTTAGGTTCTGACTTCACCTTGATGGTTGGGCCGCCACGCCCTTAAGTGTATAAGCCATAGATAGACTCCTAGAGCCATGACATATTTGCTTACTTGAACATAAATTCTTTCCACGAAAAGAAAGGATTCTAAAGTCAGAAGCTGCGATTCCTTCTGACCTTTTTTATATTGCTAGTTAGTACTCTCACTCTTGCAAATTTTCCTCATGATTAACTTGTCCTGCCCAATGCAATGTTGATTTGTTCTTTTAATTGCTTTAGTGAAGTTTCATGTTTTTCTAGGCACTTTAGTGATCAGTTCTTGTAGCATTCTATGATTGCCTGGTGTCTGCCTGAATTGATGTCTTAGGAGAACCAATGGCATATGAACCCAAACTACTGTTAGCCTGGCTTCTCTGCTAGGATTTAGAATACATGTACCTTTGGGCTCTTAGTTTTCTTGTGTGGTTATAATCTTGGATCATTTTGTGTATCAGTGGTAATTCTGAGATATTATTTAATATGGTGTTTGTTTATAACTTCGAATTTAGAGTCTTAGTTCCTTCAATCTTGTTATATGCATATTCCTTGAAAGGCATGATAGGTTCTTTACAGTACGCTGAACTCTGCTTTTATCTGTACAATGTTGAGTTTTCATGACTTTTAAATGTATTTGAAACAGCTCTTTCTAGCATTCGTTCCAGTACTTCTAGTATTCAAGTTATACAGGGGAATCTGTTTGTGTTATGCATATGCTGTAGAGATCATGCCCATAAGGACTCCCTTGTTCTGGCTGCTCCTATTGCATGCTAAAACTCAATCTGCATGTCTATTGATCACTCCTGAGTTTATGTTCCTTGTGTAATAGAATAGATCCCTGCATCTTTACCATCTTGACCATTCTGTTGATTAAAGCCATGTATATAGGTCCTTTTTTTTCCTGTATAAATTCGTTAGAAACTAATGCTCATTGATTTCCTTTGTGTCAAACTTGCCTGCTTTGCACTGACTTCACTAGAAAGCATGTCTATAGGGGTGTGACTTGTTTGGTCAACCTAAAAAGGCTTCTCATATGTCCTTGTATTGTCTTGAGTTCTGCTCCCTCAAATTTACATTCCATCAAGCATTTGTCTTCTTGCGACTTGTCGATTAACTATGCATAAGAATTTGTTCACCATTTTTGGTATGTGATCCCTCTGTGCTCAAATTTAATTGGCATTAGAAATTATGCCCATAGGGACCCCTACTTATTCATCATCATACTTAATCATCTGCTTGCAATAATTCGGGTGAGGTGATTCTAGATAAAATCGAGCTTATTGGATGAAGGATGGATTTGGGGCCTACTCAACTGAGTCTTCTATGTTGATGGGCTTTGATCATGCCAGAAAAGATCATGAAGGCCCAGGATGTGCCTGAGTTGTTATCCTTATGTATTGGCAATGTCAATTTAATTGGGCTTGTAATATATTTGTCTTCTTTCACTTTTGGGTCTGTAATAATTTATTTGTAAAAATATTACGAGGATGATAGTGAACGAGGGCGGCTGGACCTTATCTTTATACATATTGGGGGTAGATATCATATGTATAGGGTTCTCTTTGTGCGTTGAACTTTTAGAAAGCATGTCTGTAGGAGGTTAGGATTTGAATGTGCTATGTGCTTTATCTAGAAAACGTGCCTGCTTCTGTTGTCGTGCTAGAAAGCATGCCCGTAAGGACTAATTTGTGCAATTACATTGTCATGCTAGAAATCATGCCTGCAAGGATTTAATCGCATGAGTCATGCATTCCCAAGATGTTTACTCTTTTCTTCTACGCACACATGTTCACATAGATAACGTATTTAGGATTACTTTCGTATCATGCCGCCCAAACCTGTTTATTACCAACATTCGCCTATATTTTATGCCTATAGGTCTGTTTTGATTAGTAATTCTCTCAATTAAGTAAGCCTTGCTTCCTCGTTTCAGCCAGTAATATGTTATTAAGTGCTGCGGCCCGCATAAAACTTACTGGTCTGCTATTACATCTAGAGATCATGTCTACAGGAATATAATCAATCAATCCTTATTGCACGATTGCTTCACGAACTTTAAGTCCTTTATGCCTCGCCGATTCTCTGTTCAATTTCAGTATTAACAGTCTACTTGCGTTTAATCAATTCGTTTATGTGGAGTCAATGTAGGAGGTAAACTTGAGAGTTGTTTGCTAATTGCAATTACTTGAAGTCCAATGTGTTTTCTTATATGATGCTAATTAGACTAGACAGAAACTCAAGAGTTTCTTTCTAGAACTCACTCTTTAGAATAGTGTTTAAAGCCTTCTAGACTATAGGAAGGGATAGGTAGTTCAAATTAAGACGTGATTTAGCATTAATTAGTGCGTTTTAGGTAAAAACATAAAGATAATAATGAGCGCAGTTAAAGGTGATGCATAAATTGCGTGAATAGCTATTGCACTTTGGTTATAAAAGCCTCAGCAGACTTTGCATGAGAGTTGGTCCAGTAGGCTTAAAAGCTTAGGCTCCTTTAATGTAACTAAGTAGGATTTTATGATCTAATATTGGTTACCATGCTTACATGTTTTAATTCCTCTCATGACTAGATTTAAGTAATTATTTTCTTTTTATTGATTTGCATACTTGATCACTTAGGATTAATTAATAATTTAGCAACTTACAACTTAGTTTAACTGAATTTTGTCACATAGCTTAAAATTCGCGCTGGGAATCACATTTGTGGACTTCGAAGAGTGCCTAACACTTTCTCTTCGAAGTAATTTGAACTCTTACCCGATCTTTGGTCACGCAGTCTAGTTTAACCAGAGTTATTTGTGAATAGGTGACTTAATACATCTTAAAGATTGTTAGGTGGTGACTCCTGTCTTTTAATCCCATTTTTAAAGAGTTGTCACATGACGAAACTTGTTTTTTGCGAAAAAATAAGGGGCGATGGCATAGCGACTCCGCTGGGAATACTTAGGTTCTTACCATAATGAGTTTTATTCTTATGTGGGATTTTTGGTTTTATTTGTCTCTTTCCATGTATCTCCCTTTTTTCGCCCCTTTACTTGTTTACTTCCGAATTATGATCACCATATCCCTCCATTTCTTTTCCCTTTATTTGCTTTACTATTTAATTATGTTTTCAAATTTTATTGTTTATTTGGGAATCATGCTAACTATCTCCCTTTTCCTTTCTTTTTCTTTTCTTTCTTATTTATTTTATTATATTTATCGCCTGGTTAAATCTTGTCGTTATGTGTTTCCTTATCATGCAAAATTATTTGGTAATGTTTACTGTTTTCATTGCTTTCAACCATATTTCACTCGTGCCTATTATAATATAGGGAGCTTGATGAGTGATCACGCTTTTTGAAAATATCCCTTTAATCGGGAAAAACTTATTAGTAGAAGACTAGTCGATCAACGGTCTCATGCCTTTCCCTCTCAAGTTGTCAGCTTGAGAGTACCTATTAGACCTTTAGAAACCTACTCTTGTCGAAACTATGCGTGCATCATATTGAAACTAAGATGGATACATACCCTTGGTGTATTAAGTCCATTTAGATAATCTTGCCCAAAGTCCAATGGAATTTTTGCAATCTTGAGTAACAATTTCAAACTATGTGCATTATTTGGATAAAGGTATGCCGATATATTGGCTGTTATTACTAAATTAATCAATTTAGGAGGGGGTTAGGCTAACTCTCTTATAATGCAGGAAAATGAAGCACACCAGATTCATTATGGTCGTATCTCGTCCAAGTTGATTAACTAGTGGAATGACCTTTTCCGGTGTGACAGAAACCATGTGAGATGAGTGTTGGGCAACTTGCCATCCTTGATAGGGGTCCAACCACGCAAAGAACTGATCGTAGCTACAACTATATTTTGAGATGAGAAAACAGTCATTTTCCAATTCGAAAATCTAAAGATGACACCACTGTTAGAAGAAATTGGAGGTTTTGTCAAGATTTCCTTGGGATAGTCCTGGTTTGCTGGTACTAGAAAACCATACACCCTGCGGTTTCTGAAAAAATTTGGAACAAAAAACAATGATGAACTTAGTTGCTTGAAGATCTTTTGTATTTCTTTTGACTTTCTGTATGAGCTGTATGGGCACAACAAGACATAAAGTTTCACAAACAACGCATACAAACAGTTTCACAAGGAGCTAGCTATTACTTCTATGGGTTGGATTTATCAAAGAGTCTTCACTTTAAGTGTGTGTTTGTTGGGGCTTATAATCTTTCAGAAGAAAGGAGAAAAGATTCATACTCGACTTGCCTTGGTGTCTCGGACTATGATGGAAGGGATCGAGGGTTATGAATTGACAAAAATGTATCGAGCCCTAGATTGTTGCAAGCATGGGGCAGGTTATTTTGAAAGGAGCAATCTTTTGCTACAAGTATGGCTGATAGAACATCTTGAGAAGGGCGTCTACCGCCTGGAGTTCCTTCATAGGACAATGAGTGATTACATAGCTAGCCATCATACAAAGAGAATGACCTTTACTCCAAAAAGGTTTGCAAAGCCCACTGATTCTAGAGGATGGGCACGTCTTTTGGACAAGCTGATCGAGGAGCAAGTACAATGAATGTTCGAGTGCTTCCCAAGAAAAGACTTCATAATGAGGCCCAAGAAGGCTACTTATTTGGTTATGATAGGGCTGCAAGGCATTTACGCCTATGCTTCGTTGAGGGTGATGAGGTAAGTTGGGTGGAAACAAGTTTTACCACACGTGGATAATATGACACAACACATGACAGATTTCAAAGGGAATGTTATACCATTCAAGTTCGAAGCTCTACATATCTGGAACCAGAAAACTATTATGGGGCAGTAAACCATAGAGCCTAATAGATACCAAGCTGGACACATGTGTTACTATCCTTCATAACTAGGAAAGTTAAATCGGGCATCAAGTTGAAAGGGAGATTTATAGACGAAGAAGCCGAAGCACAAGTGAAATATAAGAGGCTATGCGAGAGGTTCTTTAAACTGAATCACAATTACTACAGTGCACGCCCACACACCTGTCACCTATTATGTGTGACACCTCAACATCAACCACATAACACATATTTCAAGGTTTCATACCCTCAAAATCAAGTTTAAAAGTGTTACTTTCCTCAAATCGCGCAAATCCCTACTCCAACAAGCCCTTGCCACGCGAATCGGTCTCTGAATGACTCGAATCTGGCCACAAACAACTTAATACAATCAACAAAAGCAATAGGAATCAATTCCATACGATAAAGCTAGGTTCTATAACAAAAGTCAAAAAGTCAACCCCGGGGCCACGTCTCAGAATTTGACAAAATTAACAAAATCCGAACACCTATTCAAGAAAGAGTCCTACCATACCAAAATTACCCGATTCCGGCATTAAATCATCACTCAAATCCCTAAATCTTACTCTCCAATCCCTGGTCCAAAATTTCCCAAATTTCACCTTAAAAACACATAATCTAGGTGGGAAATTCTATGGGTATTCAATATTAATAGATAAAAACGATCAAAAGTTGCTTACCTCTTAAAATCTAGTGAAACCCCTCTCAAAAATCGCCTCCAACCAAGCTTGCAAAGTCCAAAAATGAGAAGAACCTCAAAACCCTCGATTTTATATTCTGCCCAGGCATTTTCGCACTTGCTGACTCCCCAGCCGCACTTGTGAATTCTCTTCTGCGGAATCCACTTAAGGACCCGACCAGCCGCACCTGCGTCCCAACCCTCGCGCTTGCGAGACCGCATCTATGGTCCATCCTTTGCTTCTGCACGTCCGCACCTGCGCATTCCTCTCCGCTTTTGCGATCACCAGCCACCTCTACCAAACTCCGCATCTGCGGAGACTAGCCCGAAGATGCGGAAAACTTCCTCGCACTTGGGATGACTGCCCAACTCCCACAAGACCGCTCCTTCGACCCTAAGCTCGCTTCTGTAGTTTTGCACCTGCGACCAATCCTTCGCATGTGCGATTGCACCAGACTAGCAGCACTCTACAACTCCTCTAAGTTTAATTTCAATCTGTTTGCCATCCGAAATCTACCCGAGGCCCCCGAGAACTCAACCAAACATACCAACAAGTCCTAAAACATCATACGAACTCGCTCGAAGCCTCAAATCGCATCAACAACACTAAAACCACGAATAGCACACCGATTAAAGCCTGATGAACTTATGAACTTCTAACTTCCAAAACTAATGCCGAAACATACCAAACCAACTCCGATTAACCTCAAAATCTGCACACAGGTCATAAATGACACAACGCACATATTCCAGCTTTCGGAACCAAATTCGAGCCGGGTAACCACAAAGTCAACCCTCGGTCAAAGTTCTCAACTCTCCATACTTCAACTTTTCCAACTTTCGCCAATTCAAGCCAAAACCACCTACGGACCTCCAAAACAACATTCGAACACATTCCTAAGTACAAAATCACCACACGAAGCTATCGAAACTATCAAAACTCTATTCTGAAGTCATTTACACATAAGTCAACATCCGATCAACTCTTTCAACTTAGGCTTCCAACCTTGGGACTAAGTGTCCCAACTCATTCGGAAACATCCCCGAAACCAAACCACCCATCCCAGCAAGTCATATAAGAGTAGATGAGCACAGAATAAGCAATAAATGGGGGAAACTGGTCTATCTACTCAAAACGACTGGCCGTGTCATCACAAATAATTACAATTAACTGCATATAAGAACCTAAAAGTCTAAACTTATCAATTTCCATGTACAAGGACGTGTACACACTCGTCGCCTCATGTACACTTCTTCCACATAATTCAAATAGCGTAATTAAACCGAGTCACAATTGCTGCAGTGCACGCCCACACGCCCGTCACCTAACATGTGCATCACCTCAACACCAATCATATAACACGTATTTTAAGGATTCATACCCGTAGAACCAAATTCAGAAGTGTTATGTATCTCAAACCGCGCAAATCTTTACTCCAACAAGCCCTTGCCTCGCAAACCGGACTCCAAACGACTCGAATCTAGCCACAAACAACTTAATTCAATCAACACAAGCTATAGTAATCAATTCCATATGAATAAAGCTAGGTTCTTTAACAAAAGTCAGAAAGTCAACCCAAAACGTCAACCTCGGGACCATGTCTCGGAATTCGACAAAATTAGCAAAATCTGGACATTCATTTAACAACGAGTCCAACCATACAAAAATTATCCAATTTCGACATCAAATCGTCACTCAAATCCCCAAATCTTACTCTCCAATCCCTAGTCCAAAATTCCTCAAATTCCACCTTAAAAACACATAATCTAGGTGGGAAATTCAATGGGTATTCAATATCAATATATAAAACGACCAAAAGTTGCTTACCTCTTGAAATTTAGTGAAACCCTTCTCAAAAATTGCCTCCAACCGAGCTTGCAAAGTCCAAAAATGAGAAGAACCTCAAAACCCTTGATTTTATATTCTGCCCAGGCGTTTTCGCACCTACGGACTCCCCAGCCGCACCTGCGACTCCGCTTCTGCGGAAAAGGGTCCACTTCTGCGGAATCCACTTAAGGAACCGACCACCCGCACCTGCGACCCAACCCTCGTGCCCGGAGATCGCTTTTGCGGTCCATCCTTCGCTTCAGCGCATCCGAGCATGCACATTCCTCCTCGCTTCTACGATCGCCAGCCACCTTTACCAATCTCCGCATCCGCGGAGACTCCCATCGCATCTGAAGGATCGCTGATGCGAAAAACTTCCTCTCACCTGCAACCACTGTCCAACTCCCACAAGAACGGTCCTGCGACCCTAGGGTCGCTTCTGCGGTCGTGCACCTGCGATCAATCCTCTACAGGTGCAATTGCACCAGACCAGCAGGACACAACAACTCCTCTAAGTCCAATTTCAATCCGTTTGCCATCCGAAATCCACCAGAGGCCCCCGGGACCTCAACCAAACATACCAACAAGTCCTAAAACATCATAAGAATTCTCTCGAAGCCTCTAATTGCTTCAAACAACACTAAAACCACGAATCGCACATCGATTCAAGCCTGATGAACTTATGAATTTCTAACTTCCAAAACTATTCTCGAAACATACCAAACCACTTCTGATTAACCTAAAATTTTACACACAAGTTATAAATGACACATCGGACCTATTCCAACTTCCAGAACCAAAAATCGACTTAATAACATCAAATAATGCAAGAGAAATCAATTCAGATAAATAAAGTTAAGATCTTTACACAATTCCCCAAAAGTTAATAGAAGTCAGATGCCCACGAGTCCATATATGTGTTTTGTTTAATCCGAGTCCAATTCGACTCTCAAATCTTAGATTTTTATTTTTCAAAACATAGACAAAAATTCCCAAAATTTTCCTTCAAATTTCATGATTTAAATGTTAAATCTTACATATAATCATATAATAAAATTTAAAATTAATCAAAATCACTTACCCAATAGTTGTATGTGAAAATCCCTCCTCAATATCACCTCTTACCGAGTCTAGGATTCCAAAAAATGATAAAATGAAGATAAGTCCCGTTTCCAGCCCATTTTTTTAGGTGCAGAAGTCTCAAACACGACCTAGGGCTCGCAAATGTGAACCCTCACAAATGCGTACAATCCATCGCAAATGCAGCGCCTGATGAACCCTGAGAAAGCCGCAAATGCGACCCTGACTTCGCAAATGCGAAGCCAGGCCCTTCGCAAAAGGGATCATTTGATCGCAATTGCAATCAAGCCTGCCCAGGTCCCCCATCACAAAAGCGAATAAAACGTTCGCAAATGCGAACTAGTCAGTCCCCGACCAACCTCGCCAATACGACCCCCTACTCGAAAATGTGAAGTTCGTAAATGCGAACATTTTCTTGCATTTGCGATACCTGCAACATCTGCCCAGCACTAGCAACCATAAACATGGCCAAAACAATCTGAAACTCACCTGAGCGCTCAGGGATCCACACCAAACATCAACACAAGTCTAATAACATCATATGAACTCGCTCGCGCGATCAAGTCACCAAAATATCATTAGGAACCACGAATTTGACATCAAAACACATGAAAATCACAATGAACTTCAAGAACTTCTAAAAACACAACCACACGTTCGATTTCTATCAAACCAACTCCGAAATGACATAAAAATTTGCAGACAAGTTCTAAAAATAAAATGGACCTATTCTAATTCCCGAAACCAAATTCCGAACCCAATAGCCATAAAGTCAACGTACTGTCAAACTTAAGGTAATCTCTTAACCTCAAATTGCCAACTATCAGCAAAATAAGTCAAATCAACCTAGGGACATATGAATTCAATTTTGGGCATACGCCCAAGTCCAAAATACAAATATGAACCTACCGGAGCCATCAAAACACCATTCCGGGGTCATTTTCGCAAAGGTCAATCCTCGCCCAACATTTCCAACTTAAGCTTCTAAAATGAGAACCATTCCTCCAAATCAATCCAGAACCACTCGAAAGCCGAAACCGACTATGCACGCAAGTCATAATACACAGTATGAAGCCACTCAAGGCCTCGAACCACAAAACGGAACGCTAAAGCTCAAAATGACTGGTTGGGTCATTACACTACACTTCTGCACCTTATATGCAAATCCCAGAGCTAAGATACTGTGAATTATGGGTGCTGGCACTGAAGATGTACCTGCTTTCCAAGTATAGCTACCATTTGTCCTTGGTAGTTTCAGATTTGAATTTTGTTATGTACATTCCAAACAGATGTTATTTTCATTTTCATTCCATCTTTGTACATCTAAGTCTTAGTGGCTCGTGACTTGTACTGCCAATACTTGGGTTATTGTATGAATATTCAGTTATTTCCCGTATTGATTTCTTATTATTTTCTTTAGATCTGTGTTGACTATTGTTTGGGGCTTACCTAGCAGGTTGGATTAGCTGCCATCACGACTAGGTGGATTTTGGATCGTGACACCAAACCTATCTCCACAACTCATCCACAAGAACAAAGTGATAAATGTGATACAACATAGCTGATGCAGATAAACAAAAGAGAGAGTAAAAGATATCATATCAATAACATGAAACACCCATCGTGCATATATCACTCATCCTCACTGCACGAAAATATTTGTCGTGCATATATCACTCATCCTCAATGCACATAAATACCTGTCGTGCTATATCTCTCAACTTCATACCAAAGAATCACATGTCACTCATAATCACTCACCCTCACAGCATGGAAATACCTGTCGTACAAAATCACTCATCCTCACCAAGCATATGTACATTAGTAGCAAACAAGGTGAGAAACATAAATAATATCAAGGTGAGTGATTAATCATAATACACCGCATAAGAGAAAAACCTATATTTCAAGAACTGAAATGTCCATATATCTCAACAGAACCTAAATATAGTTACTAATATGTGTAAGCGTAAACAAGTAACTTAGCGAATAGTCTAAAGCAGATGAAAAGTAATACATGAAGCAAATAGACATGAACGAGGATAATTCTACGAGCATGCTCAAACCATGGAAAACACGTTTACACTCATCACAATGTATATATGCCGTCCCCAACAGATATGGTACATAGCAAATAAATCCAAATACAACCTACGTCACTCAAATCAAGATTAGCCAAGACACTTACCTCTCCCGAACAAATTCACTCTCGAAAAATGCTTACCTCTAAGCAAAAGCCTCCAAACAACTCAAATCTAGTCAATCAATACTCAAATAAGTCAAAAAAAGCTTTAGAAACTATCCTAGTATCAAAAAGGTTTTATCCTTATCATACTTGAAAAGGTCATAAAAAATTCAACCCCGGTCCAATTGGTCGAAATTCGAAATCAAGGTCAATTATCAATTATCCCCGAGTCCAAGTATGTGATTTCTATCAAAATTGGACCTAAAATTAAGGTCCAATTTCCCAAAATTAGCTCCCATAAGTTTTTTTCCCAAAACCTCAATTTTTAAACATTAAAATACTACATTTAGGGTTGAAAATCTATAGGAATTCATAAAAATAAATAAAAAAACTAAGTTAAAACTACAACCTTAGAAGTTGGGATGAATATTCTCTAAAAAATCTCCTCAATCTGTGATCTAGGTCTCAAATATAGTGAAAAGTGGCTAAATCTAGATTTTTAACTCACTTTATACCTGGGCGAATTTTCCTGCGTTCACCAAGATCAGTGGTCAGTGACCATTGCATTCGCAAATCCCAGCTTACGTTCGCATAAGACAATCTCTCCTCGAAGCTTTTGTGTTCACGGCCCACCCTACGCGTTCGTGCGGGTAAATTCTCTCTGCCCCTAAGCTGCCTGGCAGCCTATGTGTTTGCCTCAGTGGCCTTGCATTTGCAAGGGTCAACTCCCTCCAAGCCTTCGCGTTCGCGGTCGTCGCCCCTCCACGTTCGCAAAAGGTAACCATCCCCCTTCTCCAAATCACCCTACACCAACATGAGGCAACCTCCGCGTTTGTGATGCACTACGCACCACCAGCAGATCAACTGCTACAAATTATGCAAAAATAGCCGAAACTACACCAAAACTCACATGAGCCGCCGATATAATGTCCAATCATCCTAATAAGTATATAAACTGATCATGAACTTGTTCGCAAGTTCAAAACATTAAAACAACTTCAAAATTTCAGAATCGCGCATCAAACTAGAGATTCAAAAGTTCGTAAGTTCAAAATTTTCAACTTTCACCTATGAGCGCCGAAATGGTCTCGGATCCCCAAGACCCAAACATAACATACATATATGTTTAAAATCATCATATGAACCTACCAAAATCATTAAAATACCGATTCGAGGTCATTTACCAATAACGTTGACTATGGTCAACTCTAACAACATATAAGCTCTAAAAGTGGAATTTATTTATCAAACACATGTCTAAACTTCTCGGATAACGGATGAACTATGAACAGAAGTCATAAAATCATCAAATTAAGATACTTAAGGTCTTAAACTATGAAATTAAAGTTAGAACTTAAATCGACCTATCAGGTCATTACATTCTCTACCTCTAAAAAAAATGTTCATCCTCGAACGTACATAGAAACTTACCTAAACCGGAAAAGAGATATGGATATCTACTCCTCATGTCGAACTCAGACTCCCAAGTAGCCTATTTGGTCTGCTCTCCTTTCCAAAGCACTTTCATAGAAGAAATATCCTTAGATCTCATTTTTCGAACCTGCTGATCTAAAATAGCTACTGGCTCTAGATCTCATTTTCCGAACTTGCTCATCAGAATAGCTACTGCCTCTTCTTCATAAGTCAAATCCTAATCAAGTTGCACAGTGTTGAAATCTAGAACATATGACCTATCTTCATGATACTTCCGAAGCATAAAAATATAGAGTACCGGATGAACTCCTGAAAGATTAGCAGGTAAAGCAAGCCTGTAAGAAACCTCCCTAACTCTTTCCAACACCTCAAACGGGCCAATAAACCTGGGGCTCAACTTGCCCTTCTTCCCAAATCTTATCACGCCCTTCATAGGCAAAACATTCAAAAGCACCTTCTTACCCTCCATTAAAGCCATATCACAGGCTTTCTTGTCCATATAACTCTTCTAGCTATTTGACGTTGTCAGAAGGCGATCTTGAATCAACTTCACTTTCTCCAAAGCATCATGAACCAAATCCGTACCCAACATTATAGCCTCACCAGGCTCAAATCAAACAATAAGAGAACAACACCGCCTACCATACAAAGCCTCATATGGTGCATTTGAATGCTAGACCGATAGTTGTTGTTGTAGGCAAACTTTGTCAATGGGAGAAGCTAGTCTCAACGGCCTCCAAAATCTGTAACACAGGCCCTCAACATATCTTCAAGGATCTGGATAGTCCACTAGGACTGGCCATCCGTTTGCAGGAAAATGCAGTGCTGAGCTCAACCTATGTGCCCAACTCTCGCTAAATAGCTCTCCAAAAGTGTGATGTGAATTGCGTGCCACGATATGAAGTAATAGAAATAGGCACACCGTGCAAACGAACAATCTCTTTGATATTGATTTGATCAAACTTTCTGAAGTAAGTAATGGGTAGATTTGGTCAATTTATCCACAATGATCCAAAAAACATCAAACTTCCTAAAAGACCATGGTAATCCTACCACAAGTCAATAGTAATGTTCTCTCACTTCCACTCTGGTATTGCCAACCTTTGTTAAACCACCTAGTTTTTGCTATTCAAACTTCACTTGCTTGCAATTCAAATACCATGAAACATGCCCAACTATGTCTTTCTTCATCTTCTGCCACTCGTAATACTGCTTCAGGTCACGATATATCTTCGTGATACCTGGATGAATAAAATACCTCGAACCGCGAGCTTCCTCAAGAATCAACTGCGTCAAACCATCAATATTCAAAATGCAAATCCGACCCGGAATTCTCATAACGCCATCATCTCTGTCATGACCGTAAATCTCACCAGAGCCGTGATAGCTCCTAACACTGCTTGCTAGGCAAGCCAACAATACATATGAAAAAATAAACTTTAACAATGATAAGGTCATAATGTTAATACAACTGAATCCACCCTAAAATTTGATTTCACTGAGTACATGAGCTTTGTAGATTAAATAATTAAAAGGTCTGAGTCAAATACAATATTGTCTGAAGGACTAAATAGTTGTAACATGAAACAAGGAAAGGGACTTCAAGGCCTACGAACGGAACAACAGTGCTATCCTAAAATCTCCAACTAGTCCGGATCTAGCACACTAGCAGCTACCGCATTTAGCAATACCTAGATCTACAAATGACGCGCAGAATGTAGTATAAGTACAACCTACCCCATGTACTCAATGAATAGCAAGCATAACATTGAGCTGAAAACAGTGACGAGCTTGGCAAGGTCCAATACTCATTTTCAACAGCCAACGACAACAATAATAGCGTCATAATAGCAAAAGAAAAAGCAGCTCAATAATATCAGGTTCAACTCTGTCACAGTGAGAGGGTAAAAAACATGCTTTCCAAATATATTAGTCAGGGCATCGAGTTTAATCACATCAAATATCAAATAGCATGAGAAAAATACCACTCTATGCCTGCATGACAAGTATTAATTCCAACATCAACAACATCAAAGTTTAATCATCAAGTAAACACAATCTTAGCACATACATAGTGCCTGGCACAAATACTCCTCAATCATACTCTCAGCATGCTCACGGTGACAGGCTTAGAGCCCCTGAATCATCATACACACGCATACTTAGCATTGTACGGATGCATGGCATAAGCCCCTCACTTAGCAAATATCTGCACTCACATGATTATATCTCACATGTTGCTAGTCATATTTCCAGTCATGATATATATCCGTGTATTATACACACGCATACTTAGCATTGTACGGATGCATGGCATAAGCCCCTCACTAAGCACATCCCCTCACACTCAGTACCAACACTCAACAATCATTTCCACTTAGTCCAATATGGGGTCTAGACGCATACATCACCTGACAATCAATATCAACACGGCTCTACAGTCCAAGATAAGTCATCAATCCGCTCAAGTCTCAAATATGCTCACATCTCACAGTACCATAATCACAATATTGCATGGAATATACCAATGTGCAACAACTCAGCTCAAACCCGTGTCACACAAATAAGGACACTAGCAACATGTGAAATAGTTTACAGAGACAAAGATATAATACACAGATATGTATCATGACTGGAAATATGATTAAGGTTAAGGCAAACAGCTCAATATAGCAAAAATAGCTCTATCATGTCTCAAACAGATAAGCACATAGCGTAGACATGATTTCTAGCATGAATAATAGCTCACATAGTCATACAAGTGGAGAAAACATTGTATTAAAGAGGCATGACAGCAAAACAAGGCACATAGTAGACTAAAGTCTACCCGGATCATGAATAATCACGGTTCACGCATATACACTCGTCACTTCGCACACGCGTCATCCCCAACATATAGCAAATATCATAGCCAATGGAGAAAATACCCCCAAACCAAGCTTAGGCAAAATACTTACCTCAAACGCGCAATAATCAATACTCTAAAAATCCCTTGCCTCTCAAATCGGCCACCGAACGGGTCAAATCTAGCGAAAAACAATTCAATAGCATCAAAAAAGATTATAGGAACCGATTCGAAATAATAAATCTTCAATCTTTATTTAGTTACACAAAGTAAACCAAAAAATCAACCCGGTCCCGTTTCCTGGAACCTGACAAAACCCATAAATCTCGACTACCTATTCGAATACAAGTCCAAATATACAAGTTTCATTCAATTTCAAGTCCAAATCGGGGTTCAAATCTCAATTATTCACTTTCCAAAATTATAGCCAAAATCTCAAAATTTTCCTAAAAATTCCATGTTTTATATGCTAATAATCCATATAGAATCTTGAATAATACAAAAAATAAGTAGAAATCACTTACCACGAAATCTTATATGAAAATCTCCTTCTAAAATCATCCCTCTCCAAGCCTAGGGTTCAAATTATGAGACAATGGGCTAAAATCCCGAAATAGAAACTTAATATAGTCTGCCCAGCACTACCCTTCCCGGACGCAGCCCAAGCCTCGCGTTCACGAAGTACAACCTGATACTGGCTCAAAAGGACCCTACGCGAATGCGGTAGACACCTCGGGAACGCGATGCACAAGCGACCCCAAGCCTGTGCGAGCACGATCCACTTCACGCGATCGGGAAGACCAACATCCAGTCAACTCCCAACTTGACTCACCTCTATGTGAACATGACACCTCAAGCACAAACACAAAAACCAACTATCACAAGCCACCGCAAATGTGACCCTCATACCGCGAACTCAAAAAACAAAACACAACTGCCTCAAAATAACTCTCCGCGATTGCGAGAGATGTTCCGTGATCGTGAAGCATACCAGACAACCAGCAGAAAATCTGCAACCTCAATAAGCTTCGGGTAGTCCGAAACTCACCTGAGCCACCAGGAACCCCATCCAATCATACCAAAAAGGTCATTTATACAGAAGTCAAACCTTGGTCAACTATGACAGGTTAAGCTCCCAATATAATGGAACTAAATTTTCCAATTAACTCCCAAACCTTCCCAAACCAAACTAACCATCCCCGTAATTAACAAAACAACAACAAACATACGGGAAGTATCGAATAGGGGAAACATGGTTCAAATACACAAAACAACTAGCTGGATCATTACAATCTCCAATCGTAACTTTCTTAGAACCACCCCATTGAACCATGTCCTTCAACATCAACTAATGAGGATCATCAAACTGACGAGCCTTGATGTGCTCCAACAAAGAAGACTGTGCCACAATACAAGCAAGAACTCTACTAGGCTCAGAAATATCAAATTTTCACTAATCTTTTAGCCAACGCCTGAACATCTATTGCCAATGCCTCTCCGTAGCTGGAATAATTGCCAAGCTACCCATACTCTCCCTATTTTTACTCAAGGCATCTGCTACCACATTTGTCTTTCCTGAATGATAAAATATAGTGATATCATAGCCTTTCAACAACTCCAATCGTCTCTGCTAACTCAAATTCAAATCCTTCTGATTGAACAAATGTTAGAGACTCCAATAATCAGTGTAAAACTCACATGAAAACCATACAAGTAATACCTTGAAATCTTGAGTGCGTGCACAATGGCTACCAACTCCAAATCATGAACGGGATAGTACTTTGCATGGGTCTTCAACTAACGAGATGCATAAGCAATCAAACTGCCATCCTATATTGAAACTGCACAAAGCCCAATGCACAAAGCATCACAGTACACAGTATAAGTCTCTGCACTTGTGGAGCCGTAGTCAAAGCAACCTTGAACTTCCGATAGCTATCTTGAAACTCAGCCAACCATCTAAAATGAGCAACTTTCTAAGTCAACTTGGTCAATGGAGCTGCAATAAATGAGAATCCCTCAACAAAGCGACGATAATAGCCTACCAAATCCAATAAACTCCAAATCTCTGTAGTTAAAGTATGTCTAAGCTAGTTTTGAACCACCTTAATCTTTTCAGGATCCACCTTGATATAGTCACTAGACACAATATGACCCAAGAATGCAACTAAGTCCAATCAAAACTCACTCATCGAAAACTTGGCATAAAGCTGACGATCCCTCAAGGTCTAAAGTAAAACCCGCAAGTTCTGCCAATGCCCTCTCTACCACGAGAATAAACTAAAATATCATCAATGAACACAATCACAAGGGAACCTAAATAAGGCTTGAACACTCAGTTCATCAAATCCATGAAAGTCGCTGGAGCATTGGTCAAACCAAATAACATCACCAAGAACTCATAATTATCATACCTAGTCCTAAAAGTCGTCTTAGGGACATATGAAGCCCTAATCTTCACCCGATGATAGCTGGATCTAAAATCAATCTTGTAGAACACCTTGGCACCCTTAAGCTGGTCGAACAAATTATCATACGAGGCAATGGGTACATGTTCTTGATTGTAACATAGTTCAACTACCAATAATCAATGCACATCCTCATAGAAACATCCTTCTTCTACACAAACAACACTGGTACACCCCAAGGAGAAATGTTCAATCTAATAAATCCCTTATCAAGAAAATCCTGCAACTGCTCCTTCAATTCCTTCAACTCAGCTTGAGCCATACGGTACGGTGGGATAAAAATGGGCTTAGTTCCAAGAACCAAATCAATATAAAAGTCAATATCCCTATCAGGTGGCATGCCCTATAAATCTGCAGGAGATACCTCTGGAAACTCCCTCACAACGGGTACTGAGTCCATACAAGCCAAATATGCTAAACAGCCCTTCTCAACTATGCATTGAGCCTTCAAAAATAAAATCACCCTGCTCATGGACTGGCTAAGGGTCCCTCTCTACTCTAATTTAGGCAACCTTGATAGCTAAAATTACAGTCTTGATGTGACAATCCAAAATGGAATGATACGGGGACAACCAATCCATACCAAGAATAACCTCAAAATCCACTATATCCAACAATAAGAGATCAACTACAATGTCAAAACCATTGATAGTTACAATGCAAGACCGGTACACTAAATTTACTACTATGGAATCCTCAATAGGTATGGACACAAAAACAATAATATCAAGAGAATCACGAGGCATACTCAAGTGCGATGCAAAATATGAAGACATATATGAATAAGTAGAACCCGAATCAAACAACAATGAAACATCTTTACGACAGACTGAGATGATAGCTATGATTACTACATCAGACGACTCTCCCTCGGCCTGCCAAGAAATGCATAAAAATGGTTGAGTCCCACCTAATTGTCCTTCTCCTCTAGGACAACCCCTAAATGTTGTCCTCCACATCTAATTGGATGGGCCCTATCCCTAGTTGACTAGGTAGGTAACAGGTGCTGGAATCATAGCATGAATACCCTATTGTGGCATACTACTCTATAACTTAGGGAAAAACCTTTTGATGTGCCCCATATTATCACACTCATAACAAAATTCTTGTTGACATGACTATTGAGTCTGAAGCTGTCCCTGACCACTCGATTGACCATAATAAAAACTCTGTATATATGGTTCACTAATAGGAGTTGTAGGCACACTAACTGATTACTTCCATGAGCGGCAACAATAAGTACCACGATTGTATGAAGTAACATGAGAAACCTAGAGTGCTGATAGATGCAGTCAGATAACATGATCTCTACCAAAATGACCCCGGCCTCTAGGGCACTACTAAAACCACCAAAAAATGAGGCCTCTTATTAGGCATCGCCTCTCTCCCCTGACCATGAATGCACTCATACCTCCTAGCAATCTCAACCACCTGAGTGAATGAAGTCTTAGTCTCGACCTCTTAAGCCATCTGAAATCTAATACCATAAGCAAGCCCCTTTATGAACCTCCCTACCTTCTCCCTCTTCGTACTGATCAGGATAGCTGTGTGATGAGACAAATCAACAGACCTCGTCTCCTACTAAGTGATTGTCATACCCCTTACTGAAGGTGCTCAAACTGACTGCGTAGCACATCTCTCTAAGTGAGTGGAATGAACTTCTCCAAGAAAGGTTGTAAAAACTAAGCCAAGTAAGATGAGGTGATCTTGCTGATATGCCTATCTCATAGGTTTGCCACCACCTCTTGGTCGAACCTTGCATCTAGAAGACGGTAAAATCAACTCCATTGGACTCAACTAGTTCCAAATTGCACAAGATCTCATGGCATCGGTCCAAGAACTCCAGGGCATCCTCTGAAGGTGCATTACTGAAGTGAGGAGGGTGCAACTTCTGGAACCTATCATCCTCTTCAGCTCATCAACTAACATTACGACCCCAACCTCAAGTTGTGTTGCAATAATAGGTTGACCTGTACCAATTAGTAATACACCTAGAATCTAATATCCATGGGACATATGCTCTATAGTATGAGTAGTGGGAGTCTAAGATCCTACACAGGCCTGAGAAGTGGCTGGTGCTGTAGGAAGCACACCGCCTCAACCGTACTCTCCATGAGTCCAACCATACAAACTAAGGTCCTGAAGCGCTGGGTAGCAATAAACCCCTCCAGGACTTGAGCTAGCCCTACCGGATTAACCTGGACTGGAATCTCACCATCTTGATCTAGTTGAGGCTCGACTGACGCTGCTCTAGCATGAGTATGAGTGGCTGTAGGCACTGCTGCAAATACTCTACACCAAGAGCTGCCTCTACCTCTGCCCCTAGTAGTGGCTGCAATGTGGGGCTTCAGCTCATTCTCGGTTGTGGCTGAAGTGCATATCCTTACCATCTTTGAGAGAATAAAAGAGTAAAGATTCAAACTTTAGGATAAACCACAATGTCGCACGATAGAGAAAGAAAGAAAGTGTAGTTTCCTAAAGCCTTATAGTCTCTCGAAGATAAGTAAAAACATCTCTGCACAGATTCTCAAGACTCTACCAAGCTTGATCATGACTCGTGTGACCTATGCAACCTAGGGATCTAATACCAACTTATCATGGTCCAAAATCCAAACCAAAAGGTCGTGATGGTGCCTAATACCACTTGCTAGACAAGCCAACACTTAATGATAATAAAAGAAGCAGGACTACCAGGTAACATCATATGAATATAGATAAAGAGTAAAAGCTTAAAAATACATAATTAATATAAAACCAAACATTGTCTAACCAACTCCCAAAGATTTGGTGTCACAGAGTACATGAGCTCCTAAGAAGTACTACAAACAAGATCTGGAATGCAAACCCCAACGAGGCTATGACAAGACACCTACTTAAAAACATGTGCAGTTGATAAGCAAGAGAATGAATAAGAAGATAATAGATAAATAATAAGAGAGATAATAATAGAAATTGCGAGAAAATAGTAAAATGATCAACTAAAGGAATTAATCAACATGTTCCTCAAATGTCATGATACAATTCAAATCCAAAGGAAGAAAATGATAACCATGATACAACATAGTTGAGTCCTCAAATCCGCATAAACAAAATATAAAGTAAAAGATATCATATCGATAGCATGGAAATATCTGTCGTGCATATATCACTCATCTCACCGCACATAAACATCTGTCTTACATATATCACTCATCCTCACCGCACAAAAATACTTGTCGTGCAATATCTCTCAACCTCACAGCACAGAAGCACTAGTTGTTCATAATTACTTATCCTCACAACACGGAAACATCCTTCGTGCAAAACCACTAATCCTCACCAAGCATATGTATATTAGTACCAAACAATGTGAGAAGTAAGAATAACATCAAAGTGAGCGATTAAGCATAATATAATGCATAAGAGATAATTATAACCTTGCAACAATAGATGAACCAATATTTCAAGAATCAAAATATCCAAATATCTTAACAAAACCTAAATATAGTTACTAACATGTGTAAGAGTAAAATAGTAATTTAATGAACCGTCTAAAGCATAGGAAAAGCAATATATGAAGAAAATAGACATGAACAAGGCTAAATCGACATGCATGCTCAAACCATGACAAACATATATACACTCTTCACCATGCATATACGCCGTTCCCAACACATATAACACGTCCCAAATAAATTCAAATATAACCTAATCCCCACAAATCAAGGTTAGTAAAGACACTTGATTCCTCGCGGCCGAGCCGGCTTGGAAGCATTTACCTCTTTTCAGAACAAATCAACTCTCCAAAATCACCTCTCTCTCTAAGCACAAGCCTCCAAACAACTTGAATCTAGTTAATTAATATATAAATAAGTCAAAAGAAGCTTTAGAAACTATGCTAGTATAAAAAAGGTTCAATCTATCATATTTAGAAAGATCTACAAAAAGTCAACCCGGACCCACATGGTCGAAATTCGAAAACAAGACCAATATACGATTCCCCTTCTTCGTCGAGTCCAAATATGTTATTTTTATCAAAATTGGATCTAAAATGGAGGTCCAAATTCAAAAATTTAGCTCTCATACGTTTTCCCCAAAATCCTAATTTCTACACTTTAATACAGTAGATTTACAGATGAAAATCTATAGGACTTTATGTTTATGAGAATAAATCAAAACTAAGTGAAAACTACTAACCTTAGAAGTTAGGATGAAAATCCTTTCAAGAATCTCCTTAATCCATGATATAGGTCTCAAAACTTGTGAAAAGTGGCTAAATCTCGATTCTCTGCTCTATTTATACGGGGGGGGG
>MCJB01051785.1:160362-192862 GCA_002018475.1 Nicotiana obtusifolia
CCCCCCCCCCCCCCCCCAACAAATATAAGTAAGCATTGTCCCCAATTCTTAACAAGAAAAAATCAAAAATGAAAGAAGGCCGAAGAAATTCCCTAAGCATCCTCAGTCATCTAGGAATCACTAGGAGGGCCAGTCCGAGCCGGCTCGGCTAAATAGATAGTATCATCATCGTCCGTGGGAGCTGCTTGAGATGTGAACATATCATGCACCGCAACAGCAGTGTCGGATACAAGACATGGCTCCTTAGCATGAGTGGTAGGGGCATCTTGAGAAGTCTGAGCTGGGTGTGGCTGGGTGGGGCGGGGTCAATCAGCATGTCAAAGGACAAGTTTTTAGCCTCAACTATCTGTTTCACTTCAGCTTGCAGCGACTCAACTGACTTCTTGTTGGGCTGAGTCTTCCACATCTTCTTTACCTGCTTGGTCAACCCCTCGATCACTGCAACATGCTGAACCAATGTGTCCACGATCACCTTATGGTTGTCCAAGATCTGAGTAAGCTTCCCAAAAATGTTAGAAATGTCTGGCTGTGTAGAGGGATGTCTAGAAACTGCACTAGATAGCTTTGACAACTTGGATGTAGCTGTCTGCATCAAGTTGTTGAGACTCACCATCGTTTGAGAAATTCATAAGGTAGATAACGAGGAAATAGGCATAGGCACATGCCTCAGAGTTGGTGTAGGTAGTGGAGCATGGGCTGGTGGTGGCTTAGAAGCAGTGTCCCTAGCATGAGTAGAAGGCTCATCTGAAGATGAGGGGAGATCAGAGGGATCGGAAGCTACTATAATAGGCTCGTCATATTGGCTAGTAGTACTGGAAGGCTGGCTACTCTTCTTTGACTTTGGGTTCTTGAGGTCTTGCAACTTTTACAAATCAAAGGGGCCCATTGGGTTAGCTTGGTGTCAAATGGTCTACACTCCACTTTTGCATCTGTCAAGTATTCTGTGATGGTATTGGGGTACGGATAGGAAGTGTTTCCCTGTTGAGATACCAGAGTAATATTGGCCGACAAAAAGGAACCCACATATGTTGAATACCGGGCCATAATAGAAGCCACAAGCACTGCCCTCTCTAAAGGTATGTTGTTTCATTCAAGCACGGGGCTCAGACTGCCCCTGTGGTTGAAAATACTCCTCATTGTGCCCTTCAAGCTGAGACAATGAGTTGCCTTCAAAAGCCTCCCTAGATGGGACATAGGAATCAGAGCCCGATAAGCTTCTTCCTCTCCCCCGGCTGACTCTTTGCTTTTGGGCAATTATCTTCTATACGCTAGGTGGCAAGGCACCTCTACCTCTGCCTTTTCCCTTATTACCCCGGCCCTTTTATGTCTCCACCTTTCCTCTTGATCATACCATTTTCTGTTGACACGCAAGGAGAGTTGTTAGTGATTATACAAGTCATTGACATGAGGTACAAGGTAGTTATGAGTCACAATAGCAGTAGGGGAAAGCATAATAACAGGGGGGAGTTCTTTGTTAAACATGTAGAGGGTAGGATGGAAATGCGGTCAGCACAATTCCAATTGTGGTACGCAAAGTGAAAGTCTGATCCGTAAAATTCCAAATGCGGCCACACTTCTGTACTGAGGCATTAGACTCTCAGAGAGAAGTCTTTGAAAGACAGTGCAGACATGCTTCTACGGCTGCAAGAAATCCAACTACGGTCCGCAAAATTATAAGTGTGGTCCGCACTTGAGTAAAAGTACTTAGGTCATGGAGAAGCTCTCGGAAGGACTGTGCGGACCTCTCTTTGCAGTTGCAAAATTTCTATTGCGATCCGCACAATAAAAGTGCAGCCGCAAAACATGTGTAATCAACCAGGAAGCCAAAACCAACAATTATGGACCGCTAAATTTCAAATGCGGTCCGCATAATCAAGAATATACGGGCGTAGTTAAGTATGAAGCTCGATGAATAATTAGGTTATATAATTTTTCTTCAATTCCAACTGTAGTAGACTAGAGGCATGATGGCAACACTCCTGACCCATTCGAAGCATGATTTTATAGATACCTCATTCTTAAGCTACCCTGCATGGAACAGATAAGGGATGTAACATAGATGACCTAAAACAAGTTAAAAATAAGAAAATAATTCAAAAGAAAAGTAACATGATTGAAGTGTTGCATGCATGATTGTGCTAGTGCAGTTAGGATGATTTGAATATGAATGGCTGTGTGTGGGCATTTATTCATGCAAAGGGGTCCTTAGTAAAAGCTCTGATGATAAGGGAAATGGTGAAAAGTTTAAAAGGAGGACCTATTGTTCTATGTATACTTGTTCCTAAATTGAGTTAGAGAGAGAACGAGTGTCGCCACAAAATTCCAATTGCGGTCCGCACTCTGTTACCTGGGAGGTGAAGAGCATGTAGTTGTGCAATTCACACTTTTTCAAGTACGGCCGCACTTCTGTCAACCGTTTTTCAGTGACCTCTTTGAAAGTGCTCTCTTGCGGCTGCAAAGTTGTGTCATAGGCCGCAAAATTGGCTCCGCACTGTTGTGAGAAAAGTTCATAGACTCCTCATTTTAGCACTTGGGCTGCCATTGCATTTGCGGTCTGCACTTAGAATCTATGACGATAGTCAAAGTTTTTGTGCGATCAGTTCAATTTTGCTGCCGCACAAATAAAAGTGCGGTCTGCATATTTCCATGCATTTCCATATCTTTAGCCATCTCTTAAAACATAACACTGATTACTGCAACACACTTCAAACCTGATTAAAAACAATAAACAACATCTATACTAAAAGAGAAAAAGGAAAGAACCTGGGTTGCCTCGCAAGAAGCGCCTTATTTAACGTCGTGGCACGACGCAATGTCATAGCATCCTCAATTAAATTAAAGAGTCGCTACCACGTGGCTTTCACCAACTTTTCCCAAATAATGCTTTACTCGGTGATCATTGACTCAAAATATTTCATTGTTCTTGTTCTTCAAATCCAAAGCAACAAAGGGTGTCACACTAACAATTTCAAATGGACCACTCCACTTCGATTTAAGCTTACCGGGTAACCTTCTCAACCTTGAGTTGAACAAAAACACTAGATCACCGGCCCTGAACTCTCTATTCCAAATATACTTTTCATGAAAGTACTTCATCTTTTCTTTCTACACGGACGAACTCTCAGATGCATGTTACCGAAATTAATCAAATTCATTCAAATATGCAACCGGCAAGTTAGCGGCTACATCTCAACCAATATGTAGTTTCTTCAAGGCCCACATTGCCTTGTGTTCTATTTCCATCGGGAGATGATAAGCTTTTCTGAACACCAATCGATATGGAGATATTCTGGTATGTGTTTTGTAAGCCTTTCTATATGCCCATAGAGCATCATCAAGCTTCTTAGACCAATCTAACCGATTTGCATTCACTATCTTTGACAAGATACTCTTTATCTATCGATTGAAAATTTCTACTTGACCACTTTCTTGTGGATGGTAGGGGGTTGTCGCTTTGTGAGTGACACCATATTTGCCAAGCAAAGTGTCAAAAGACTTGTTGCAAAAGTGCGATCCTCCGTCACTTATAATTGCCCCCAGATCCTCCATCACTTATACTTCCCGCAGTGTCCAAACCTTGTAAAAATGTTCCTCTTCAAGAAATTCACCACACTTCTAGCCTCATTATTGGGTAAAACAACAATTTTAACCTATATCGACACATAATCCACCGCGACCAAAACGTAGGTGTTATGACAAAAACTCACTAAAGGGCCCATGAAGTTAATGCCCCAAACATCAAAGATATCAATCTCCAAGATGGTTGTAAGGAGAATCTCATGTTTCTTTGAAATTCTACTGGCCCGTTGACATTCATCACATCTTTTTACCAAATCATTTACATCTTTGTAAAGAGTAGGCCAATAGAAACTAGTACTTTAGCCACCATTCTAGATCCCCCATTATGACCACCATAAGGTGAAGAATGGCAAGCCCTATGAATATCACTTTGTTCTTCATCCGGCACACATCTTCTAATCACCCCATCCGTGCAAATCCGAAAAAGGTATGGTTCATCCCAATAGTAGTCTTTGTAATCCTCCTGATCTTCTTTTTTTTGTTTGAAGTGAACTCTTCTGGAATGAAAGCGCTTACAAGGAAATTTGCCAAATCCGCGAACCAAGGTACTCTTTAATTCAAAGTGCTAAGAGTTACTCATAAGAAAAAGAGACATTGATCTCAAGGCCATCATTTGGCCTCCCCTCCTCCTCCAGATGAGACAAGTGGTCTTCTATTTGATTTTCAGTTCCCTTCTTGTCTTGGATGTCAATATAAAAATCTTGTAACAAAAGCACGCATCTCATCAAACAAGTTTTTGTTTCATTTTTGCTCATAAGATAGTGAAGTGTCGCATGATCTGTGTGCACAATAAATTTGGCAACCATCAATTACAAGCGAAACTTCTCAAAAGGCAATTACAATAGCAAGTAGCTCCTTCTGCTTAACAGTATAGTTGACTTGGGAACTATTCATGGTCTTACTGGCATAGTAGACCGGGTGGAACATTTTGTCGATCTGTTTTCCCAAAGCAGCCCCAACTGCTACATCACTTGCATTACACATGAGCTCAAACGGTAAAATCCAATTTAGAGATGTAATTATAGGAGTTGTTGTCAACTTGAGCTTCACTTGTTCAAAGGCTCTCATACAATCATCATTGAAATGGAACTTGGCATCCTTTTCGAAGAGTTTGCACAAAGGGTTCACCACTTTAGAAAAGTCTTTGATAAATCTCCGGTAGAATCGCGCATGGCCCAAGAAACTCCGCACTTCTCTTACTGAGGTAGGAGGTGGAAGCTTGAAATAACTTCAATCTTTGCCTGATCCACTTCAATCACATGCTTTAAAATTTTATTGCCAAGGACAATGTCTTCCTCATCCATGAAATCACATTTCTCCCAATTGACTAAAAATGTGTTTCCTCACATCTATCCAACATCTTGTCCAAATTAGCAAGACAATAATCAAATAAATCTCCAACAACTGAAAATTATCTATGAAATCCTCAAGGTAGTCTTCCACCATTTCAGTAAAAATAGCCACCATACACCATTAAAAAGTCGTCGAACATTGCACAATCCAAAAGATATCTTTTTGAAAGCAAAGGTACCATATGGGCATGTAAATGTGGTTTTCTCTTGGTCTTCCGGTGCAATAAGAATTTGGTTGTATCCCAAAGAACTATCTAGAAAGCAATAGAAAGCATGGTCGGCCAACCTATCAAGCATTTAATCCATGAAAGGGAGAGGCAAATGGTCCTTTGTTGAGCTTTCTAGAATCCATACAAATCTCCAGCCGGTGACCGTTCTTGTAGGTATCAACTCATTCGAATCATTGGTAACAATCGTCATGCCCCCCTCTTTTGGGATACATTGAACTGGAGAAGTATATGAACTATTGGAAATGGGGTGGACAACTCTGACATCTAACCATTTGATAATTTCTTTTTTGACCACCTTTTGCATAGCCTCATTGAGTCTTTGTTGATGTTCAATATACAGTTTAGCACCATCCTCCAACTTGATCTTGTGCATGAAAAATGTGGGTCTTATACCTCGAATGTCCCTCAAAGTCCACCCAATAGCCTTCTTTCTCTTTTGTAAGACCGCCAATGTGAAATCTACATGCACGTTAGTCTAACAAGAAGAAAGAATAACCGGTAAAGTAGAACACGCGCCAAGAAACTCATACCGAAGGTGGGGTGGCAATGGCTTCAACTCCAAGGTAGGTGAATCTTCAATTGATTGTAGGAGGAGTCTTCCTATTCTAAAGATCTAATGATACCTTTCAGGGTGCATAGTTGGAAGACCCACTTCCTTGCAAAGAATTCACACATTCCATAAAATTATCCATCTCATCATCATCAAAGTGGAGCGAAACGGCTTCCAACATATCACCAACATTGATTGTGGCACTAGTATCATCAACAATGACATAGGTCACCAAATCCACAAAAGAGCACACCTCGGTGCTATTTGGTTGACGCATAGACTTGCACACATGAAATACCACTTATTCATCACCAACCTAGAAATTTAGTTCTCCAGCTTCAACATCACAAAGGGCCTTACCCGTAGAAAGGAAAGGACTTCCAAGAATAATAGGTACTTTATAATCAACCTCACAATAAAGAATGACAAAGTCCACCGGAAGAATAAATTTATCAACTCGGACCAATACTTCATCAATCACATCCCACAGTCTTTTCATTATGCAATCGGCCTTTTATAATATCATAGATGTGGATCTTGGTTTCCCCAATCCCCAATGTTTTGAACACTAAATAGGGAATCAAATTGATAGTCTCCCCAAGATCATATAAAGCTTTAGCAAAACTGGCACTTCCAATAGTACAAGGAATTGTGAAAGTGTCGGGATCCTCCAACTTAGGAGTCATGGAATGAACAATTTCACTAACTTGATAAGTGACCTTGATTATTTCAAAGTTTATCGATCTCTTCGTGATCACAAGATCTTTCATAAACTTGGCATAACGGGGCATTTGTTCCAAAGCTTTCACCAATGGCACATTAATAAAGAGACCTTTCATCATTTGAATAAACTTCTTGAATTGATTCTCACCATGTTTCTTAGCGAGCCTTTGAGGGTAACGACGTGGAGACTTTGGCAAGCGTGCCTTAGCCTTTTGCACCATCGGATCCGGCATGTCAATGATATGTTCCCTAGACAGGTTCACCTGCTCTCGTTTCTCTTCCACACTATCATCAATATCAATCCGAACTTCAACATGTAGACCAAACATCATTTTGTGGGAGTTCTTCCTCTTGGAACATTTGGTCACCATCTCCAATTCGCTTTTCATTTAAGGTAGGTGCATTCCCAACTATTCCATTTCTTGTGATAACCGCCATGGCATGTCTCGCATGGTTACCACCTTTTGGATTCACTACTGTATCACTTGGTAATGCACCCTTAGGACTAGAATTAAGAGTTTGAGAGATTTGCCCCATTTGAACTTCAAGATTCCGAATCGATGAGGTATGTGAGGCAAGTTTGGCATCCAACTCCACATTCTTTTCCATTATTTGCTTGAACATGTTCTCAATATGACCAATTTCATTACGTGAAGAGCTTGAACAGTGGGAAGGATATGGAGGTAGGTTGTTTGGTTGTTGGTAAATTGGAGGTCTTTGAAAACTCGAACTCTGATTTGCACGATTGTTATTGTTCCCCCAATTTCCTTGGTTATTACCTCCCCAATTCGCTTTGTTGTTGTTTTGCCAATTCCCTTGATTGTTAGAACCCTAATTGCCTTGGTTGTTTTGAGATAGCTATTGATTTTGATTGGATCCTTGGAAATTGCTCTATTGCCCTTGGTAATTGTTCACAAATTGAACCTCCTCTTCTTGCCTTGATATGATTCATCTTGATCATAACCACCATCATCTTGTCCATAAGTCTCTACTCGGGGTTAAAATTGGGGACCTTTAGTCCGTATCTTGTTGGCCAAAACACTCATCCCCTCCATGGCATGAACTTGCTTAGGAGATTGAGTTTGATTGAGTTTAGCCTTTGCAAGTTAAGTCATGGTGGTGGTAAATTCCGTAATAACTTGCTCATGGTCTTGCAATTCTTTATGAAGGAGAATCATGTTGGGATCACCTAGAGGAACATTGGCTTGGGATTGCCAAGACGAAGAGGTCTCCACCATCTTATCAAGAATCTCACATCCACATAAAGTGTTTTCATGAAATTGCCTTCGGCCAATTGATTGAACACACATTGATTTGTGGTATTAATACCACGGTAGAAAGTCTGCTGGATCATATTGTCGATCATATCATTGTTCGGGCACTCCTTTACCTTAGTGCGATATTGCTCCCAAATCTCATGCAAAGGTTCATTGGGCTCTTGCTTGAAGGCTAGTATTTCATCTCGCAGAGTTGTCATATGCGGGAGAGAAGAACTTAGGAATAAACTTCGCCACAAATTCATCCCATGTATGTATAGAATGAAAAAGCCTTAACCACAATGCATATACTGAAATATTTGTTTATTTGCTTCCCCTACACGTATCTACAAAACCTTTCAAATATGTGTAAGCATTTTGATACGGCGCCCCGATGAAATAACCTCGTTGCTCGAGCAAAGTGAGTATCACATTGGTGATTTGAAAGTTGTCCGCTCTAATACGAGGAGGGACTATGGCACTTGTATACTCTTCATTAGGAAAATTTCAGTGTTGTGCCACTTGGGGTTGTGGTGGAGGGCTGAAGGCACATTGTCTTGTTGCCCATGGCCTCAGCGGTTTTGTTGTGCAACTTGTGACATTTTATCAAGTTGCTCATCTTTGCCATCTAGCTCTTCCAATGGTACATTTTCAAGTTCGTTGTTCGCCATTAGAAACCTAAAATCACTTCAACAAGTTAGAATCATGAAAGTAAAAGAAGATACTCAAGAAACGAACTCAAGTATATAGCAAACATCGTAAAATCCCGGGCGATGGGGCCAAAAATTAATCATGTCCAAGTCACACTCCAAATAAGAGAATATGAAACGATTGTTACAGTAATAATAATCCCAACGTGACTCGGGGTCAAACCTCAAGGAGTTTAGTATAAGTGTTATGATAAACACTTAAGTGAGCAACTTGAATTAACTCAATATATCTTTCAAACAAATGTGGGCATCAATTGCACTAATTAAACTAATAAGTTTTGTGTCTAAGCTAGCAAACAAGTAATAATCAAAGTATTTTTGAATTTTTATCAAATGGAAAAAAGCCTAGTGTTGTAATCGTAACTTAGGTGCAAACTTAATGGATAAAATCAATTTATACTTGCTTGATAGATCGGGGTTGTAATGACTCTTAATACTCAAGTACTCACTCAATACCTCTCGATTAAGGAGTGTTTATGCCCAATTTAGCTTTCTCAGGTCCAAATGGGTAGCTATAAGTGCAGTTGAAATGAGCCCAAGTGAGACTATCCCTATCTCTAGTTCAAATCTATTAATTAAACTAATCAATAACTCAACTAGTTTAATTTATTACTAGCCAAGTTTTCCTAGACTAAGTTTCTCTTTCTCAAGTAAAAACAAGGTAAAAAAAGCATAAATCAATATTTGCAACCATCAATTCTAACTTTAAAGCATAAAGAAGGCTAAATAACACTAACCTAATCAATAGCAATCATAATATTAATAACTCATAAGATATACATACTAGGGTTGGATCACAATACTAAATAAGAGTCTAGCTACTCATACTAAGAGGCATGAAAAGATGAAATAAGAAGAAATCAAAGACAATACAAATATTAAATGAAAGAGTAGATGATCTTCTCCAATTGTAGTTCAAACTTGCTCTAAATAGCTAAAAAATTAACTAACTCCTAGTTGCTGCAATGAAAAGATGCCCTAAAAAGTCATAACGTTCTATTTATAGGGCTCCCAAATACTCTGACAAAAATGCTCTTCAGAGGGTTCTGCGGTCGCACTCAGCTTTTGCGATCCGCACTTTGCTGGATTGATATCGCCTGTGCTTTCAGTAGGAGAAGTTCTGCGGTCGCACTTTAGATTTTGCAGCCACGCATCAGCTTTTTGCAGCCGTACTTTAATTTATGCGGACCGCATTTTAGGAGGCTTCACACTTGTTCGACTGCTCATTCTCTGATCTTTCAAGCTAGTCAGTCCGAACCTGTTTTGTAAGCGATCGCACTTCTTCCAAAAGTTCCTGAAGCTTCAGTTCTTCCTCTGCAGCTCATTCCTTCTTTTGCGGACCGCACTTGCTTTTGCAGCCGCAAATGTAATTATGCGGACCATATTTTTCTTAGCACTTCTCCGCTTTACTGAAGTTTTGGCTAGAATATTTCCTTTTTGAGCCATTTTTCTTCATTGAACTTATATTTTCCAACACACCTGTAATTCAACCATTTTTATTAGATTAGGATACAAAAATAAGTACTTTCGGACTAAAAACTATAGCAATAAGATACTAAAAAGGTTAAAATCCACACTTATCATTCACCAGGAGGGATGAGTTGTATAGCAAAATTGAGCATTGACATAGGAGGGCTTGACTATTACTCAGTACGAGATGAGGACTACAGAGTTATCTCGCTATACTTTTTTGGTCCCCCACTGAGATCGAAAAGGTGAGGAGATTCATTGAGAGGCTTAATTTTGGCATTAAACTTAGTATGGCACGAGAGACCGACATATGGACTACTTTTGGTCTGGTAAATTGTTTTAGTTAGTTTTTTTGCATTTTTCGCATTTCCTTTCAATTTTCGAAAGTATAAGAAGAACATTGTAATAGTGGAATCACACTTTTGATGCTATGAGAATACATATTTGATTTCCTCTCCCAACTCTCTTTCGCCTTTCCTTTCTTCTCTTCTCTTTTCTGCTCTTTTCTTCTCTTTTCTCTCATCGCTGTTACATTCCTGCCCAAACTTCTCGAAGCCAAATCAATCTTCCCCACAAGTCATCAAATATTAAATATACATATGAATATTATCAAATAGGAAAATAGAGCTCTAATACACAAAATGATCGGCTGAGTCGTTATAAAAAATATGAGGATGAGAACGTCCCGGCAAAACAAAGAATAGACAACTAAAAAGTAGCTTCCTTGATAAGGAAGATGGAGCTCACCATAATCAATGAAGTAGAAGTGATAACAACCTAACTCCCCTTGCCACCACTAGGAATAATATCTGTTATATCATATATTACCCATAAAATTAAAACTAAGTATAATTTGAATAATCGTACTTGATAGGCATCATTGACTCCTTCCGATCAGGTTGGAGCAATACTTTAGGAGCACAGAAAATATATGATATACAATAAATGTAACATTTCATAAAATCAATTTGAAAAAAGAAGCATTTCATGAACATTGTAAAGCATTTCAAGAAATTTAAATCATTTCTATAAGTTGTACAACTTTCGTTAACTATAAACTTTATCATTCATAGTCGTGCTCTCTTTCTCAATTTCATGTCTCTACTAGATTGTCAATGGTAGAAATTTGCTATTGTTTCCTATTTCTTTCATCGGTGAGACTTAGCTCCATGATTATCCTATGTATTTCTTCAATGGATTTAGCTTCATGACTATGATGTTCTCAAGCAATGCTAGACTTATGGAGTACTTCTTCTGTTTCAAATTAGATGAGGTACTTTTTTTTTTATGTCTGTTCCAAAATAAATACACATTTTTAAATTTGAAAATAATTCAACTTTAAACTCTTCATTTACCCTTAATGAGAAATTTTTATAACTCTTCATTGTCTTTCTTCAATGGGACTTAGCTTCGTACTTTCCTTTTTAGTCTGTTCCAAAATAAATGACACATTTCTAAATTTAAAATAATTTAACTTTAAACTATTCATTTTACTTATTTTACCCTTATTGAGAAACTTTTATAACCACAAAAATATTATGGCTCCACAAAGCTTTTATCTCTTAAGCTTTTAAGACCACACGTTTTAAAAGTATTCTTTCTTTAAAATTTTGTGCCGAGTCAAACTACCTCATCTAAATTGAAACGGAAAGAATATTTCTTAAGCAACTCACGTATCTATCTGGGAAACTGTGACGGCACATGGGCCGCTTTTAAATTTTACATGTATACACCTCTTAATTGACTTATTTCTCATGAATATCGAACCTTCACAATGAAATGAAATTAAATCATGCTTGCTTTGATATTCGATAAGAGTGGGTTTTTCCACCTAGTTTTGTTCCACACATCATCTAGTAATTTGACTATGTAAATGTCAATAAATTCGTGATTGTAACACCCGAGGGTGACATCTTTCTATTTTCTCCATATTGACCTGTGTTGCTTATACCTGTGGGCTGTGGCAAGTCACTTATTTGAATAAGCTTAATGTACACAATTCAATGTATTCACCGTGACCGCTAATGGTTTCACCATAGATTCTTATGATAGTGATGCCATCGCTCTTACTAAAAATAGGCTTTTGATTCTGCACGAGATTTTAGGACACTCATGTCTCTTTCATATAAAGGTCGTCAATAACCTTTCTTTCCCTCGTTTCTATAACGAATAAGATACCCTTGGTGAAGCAACATTCTAAGGTGATTTTACTTGTGCGATCTCTTATCTTAATAGAAGTGAGTTTATTCCTGGATATTCTCTCATATTTATGTTTGTCGAGTCTCAAGTAACTTCACCAAGTTATAAATTTATTGGTGAACTTTCACTTGCCCATACTTTATAGATTATATTTGTTAGTGCACGTAATTAGTCTCTTTCTCGATCTATAGCTCCAACGATACAGTTTCTTCATAACACTTACAACTTCTGTTTCATTTTCACAATTTGCAGTAATCTTCGGGTCTAAAATCATAGCAAGATGATCATACTTGTCAGATCCCTCTTGATCTTGTTCACTTTTGAACATTATATCTTCTCAAACTACTATTCATGTTACACATCATCGTTTATCATCACAAGTAGTCAGATCCCTCCTATGTATCATTATGACTTACAAATGTTGCGCTCTTTGCTCATGCTCAATCCGCCTTTAACAAGTGAGATATTTTGAGAAAGCATGTATAGCACTCTAATACTTGACCCCCTGACACACGTTAATTTATGGGAATGCCATATTCATGCGTTGGCTAACCAACCTTTTATATGAACAAGGACTTCTATATCATGTTACTTCTCCATAAGCCTTTCAAAAGCATTTTTTTTTATACCATGAGTTCTGAAAATTTTGTTAGGAGCGAAAATAACAAGGTATTATGCGGAAACTAAAAATCAAATTCTTGGCGACGATAGACTTGACAATAAAAAATATTATATTAAAAGATGTAAAATATACTTTATATGGTTTGGTTAATTGACCTACATATGAGAAACGGATATAAAAATATATAAAAACTATCGAGAGAATAATCCCCTCCTAAAAAAAACTCTCTTAGGAGCTACATTGTGGATGCTATTGTTTGTTGTTGTGTGTGAAGGAAGGATTCTTAATATATAGAGGCCACAACTTTTTCCTCCAAAAAAGGAATCTGTCAAATATGGAAGAGATCTATATTTTTCTTTAAGAAAAAGTAAAACAATTATGGTTAATATTCTACCATTCCTTCAAGTAAAAGAATGAATCCAAATAAGGTAAGAAAATCAGGATAAATTCCTAACAATTCTCCCATTTGACCTGAATTTTCTTATCTTTCTTCACTTAATCTTCATCATTGCTGCTTGCCATGGTAAAAAATATGTATGGGTTGAAAATTAGAGCCTCAAGCATTAAAAGTGAGCATAGGTTAAAAATATTAGAGTCCTTCGTCAAAAGTAAACAGGGTTAAAAGTGGAGCCCATGCATTAAAATTAAGCATGAGTTGAAAATATGAGCCCATAAGTACGGGTTAAAAATGATTTTTGTTTTTCTTTATGCAGCAACATGATTCTTGAAAATGCAGTTGAACATTTATCTCCACATGTAGTACTCCGGATATTTTCTTTTGGGGGAATCAAAAATCTTTAGTATCGTCAAATTGGGTTGCTTGATCTGAATCCATCTTGAACCTGTCTTCAACCTCGCATTGAACCACTAGCTCTGATACCATTTGTTGGGATCGAGAATAATAAGGTGTCAAACGGAATCTAACAATGCAAACCTTGGTGACAATAAATCTGACAATAAAGAATATTATACTAAAAGATGTAAAGTATACTTTATATGGTTTGGTTAATTGATCTACATATGAGAAACTAATATAAAAATATAAAAAAAAACTATCGAGAGAATAATCTCCCCCTAAAAAAGCTCTCCTAGGAACTACATTGTGGATACTATTATTTATTGTTGTGTGTGAAGGAAGGATTCTCAATATATAGAGGCCACAACTTTTTCATCCGAGAAAGGATCCGTCAAATATGAAAGAGATCTATATATTTCTTTAAGAAAAAATAAAACAATCATAATTAATATTTTACTCCTCCTTCAAGTAAAATAATAAATCCAAATAAGATAAAAAGATCAGGACAAATACCTAACAAATCGTCAACTATAGAATGGTAGTTTTGAAAATATCTTTTGGAACATAAGTTTATGTTCCCAGACGTTTTAGCGATAATCATACCTTTTATATAATCAGCCTCAATGGCTAACGTTTTAGATATCTTGCCCTTTGAGGGCCCTTTCTTTCTCATATCATTTTCACGATGTGCCTTTTACTGGCTATGGCATATACGATACAGTACTAATATGTAAACAATACATAATCTGCATATACTGATCATGTGCAACCATTTATGAACGCATATTCGTACATATACGATTATTCACATGATCACTTTCTGTATTACATATGATAGTTTTGGCTTTAGATTGGACATGAGGCACTTAAGCTTTGATAACATCATGTATCCTTAAATAATATTATGCCATTCACGTTTGGGATAGTACCATTACAGTAACAAAATGCCTTAGCCTTGGGTCAAAAATATCACACTCATAATTTGTTAGAATTCACAAATCTCCATCTATCATTCTGAGTTTATACAACTTCACTTGGCACACCTAAGTGCATTTTGGAGAGCACTCCTGGTGATCTTATTTAGTTCATTAGTGCCAAAATGAGGAAATTATAATATGAAAGCGTAACATTGTCGTTTCGTGGCGATTTGCGTCCCTGGTAATTCAAGTACATTACCTTTGTAATCTTAGAGGTTGTGCCTTTCGTGCATCTAATACCTTAGCAACGACTTCACTTATCGGACAATTTGGGTTTATTTACTTTGTATCGCATGTACTCTTCCATTTGCCGTTTAGTCTATTTTCGCCGCTTTCATCATTCAAAAGGTAATCAAGACCCAAATACATATTATCGGCATGCATCATACCTTTCAGAGTCATATTTCATTCTAGACTTAAGAGTTCTCATAAAATGTCACTTAAATGTTTGTTAATTACTGTTTGAATGTAACTGAATATTACTATATCATTTGGTATTTTCTCTTGCTCCCAAACGCAAATTCTTATGTATTATATTATTCTCAACTAATCACATCCACACTTCATGATTGTCATGGGCGGCATTCCAGCCATGCCCCATTGACCCCTTAGATACGCCCCGTGGTGTCCTGGCGAGCCTCCCAATGTCCAGCGCCACGGTCGGCCCCGTGATCTAGGCAGCTCCAAGTGACAAGCGCATAGGCGCCTCTGTCGCCCCATTGATAACCAGCGTCAGCGTCCCGCCACAGGCAGATGCCCACAGCGCCGGGCGCGCAGACAACGCCGTGCGCGGACCCTGATGCTAAAGACAAAGTTGCTGCAAACGGACTTGTTTCTATCTTATAGAAGACTAAGTCCTTTTCATTGTAAATATAAAGTAGATTTACTTCATTTTCTTTTAGTACGCCCCTACAGCTTCCTTAGGTAAAGTCATGTAACTTTGGTTTTTTTTTTTAAGCATTATTAGGGGGGATCAAACATTCAAAACTTTCTAGCAAGCAAACAATTCTCTGTACTGGTTTCTCTCCTCCTCGACACCCGTAGCTTTTCTGTAATAGCTTTCATTTATACAATCAGGTTTTCTTTCATCCTCAATTCTCTTTTCTGTTTTCAGTTGCTCACGATATTGATTTTCCCGTACGGCACTGACAATCTAGCCTAGCGTACAGAGGGGACCTCAGTTGGCGTATAACAATCGTACTGACATCGATTTCTTAGCCTTACGTTGCCCTTCCAAAGAATCTCAGGAAGACGCCGCGTAACAGTTGGTATCAGAGCCTAGGATTGACATTAGACGAGTGGTAACATTGCAATTACCACCATTTCTGACCATGGTGAATCATGTGGATCGCATCGCGACCCTTGAGGAGACGGTTGACGCATTACGGCCCATCGTGGAGACGGTGCCTGACCTAAAGACCAGCCTAGTTATGACGAATTCGATGATGCTAACCAGACCGAACCGGTAGGTGCCTTCAATGCAATTGTTGGCTCTTTCTCTGAAGCCTTAGCAAGAACCAGTGCTGGTATCCGTAAGAAGAAGAACCCCTGCCCAATCAACAAGAAAGGGAAAAAGAAGGCGAATGAGAGGACTCCTCCTAAACAAGAGAGGAATTTAATGTTTGTCGAGATGAAGGTAAATGGCAAACCCATTCGAGCGATGATAGACACGGGTGCGACCCATAACTATTTAGCCTTGACTCAGGTAGAGCGCCTTCGCCTAGTTGTAGGAAAGGGTAGAGGTCATGTCAAGGCTATCAACTCCCCCCCCCAACCAGTTGGTGGAATAGCCAAAGAAGTACCAGTGAAATTTGGGCCTTATGAAGGAAAATTCAACCTGCGGGTGTTGGTCATAGACGACTTCGAGTTGATAGTGGGATTGGAATTCCTGAGGCAAACCAACACCATGCCCGTGCCATATTCAGACATGCTACTGATGATGGGAACAAATAGGGCCAAGCCCTGCACCATCCCGTGCATGCCCCATGAAGATAGCCGACGAAAATATCTCGGCCCTTGTAGTTGAAGAAGGGGGTCAAAAGACATGAACCTACGTTCTTGGCTACCCTCTGCATTGAATATATAGAACGCTCCTCGGGTCCTCTTCCTGCACCCGTGAAGGAGCTGTTACTGGAATTTGAAGACGTCATACCACAAGACATGCCAAAGCGACTCCCGCCTAGGCGCACTGTGGACCATGAGATTGAGTTGGTGCCGGGTGCGAAGCCACCTGCCTGGGCGCTGTACAGAATGTCACAACCCGAACTCACCAAGCTTCAGATAAAATTGACGGGAATACTAGACACAGGGATCATCATACCCTCCAAGTCCCCATACGGGTCCCCTATGCTATTCCAAAAGAAACACGATGGGAGTTTACGACTTTGTGTGGATTACCGGGCTCTAAACAAAATCACTGTGAAGAACAAGTATCCTATTCCACTCATGGCAGACTTGTTCGACATATTGGGTGGTGCGACGGTGTTCACCAAAATAGACCTAAAGACAGGTTATTGGCAAGTTCGGATCGTAGAGGGCGATGAACACAAGATGACGTGCGTGACAAGATATGGGCTATACGACTTCCTGGTTGTGCCATTCGGATTGACTAATGCACCAACCATATTTTGCACCCTGATGAACCAAGTCTTTCGTGAATACATTGACGAATTCGTGGTGGTCTACTTGGATGACATTGTCGTTTATAGCCAGACACTGGAAGAACACTTGGAGCACTTGCAGAAGGTCCTAACACGATTGCGGGAGCACGAATTATATGCGAAGCTGTCCGAATGCTCCTTTGCTAAAAAACAAATCGACTTCCTAGGGCTTGTCATTAAGGAAGGGCGGATCAAGATGGACCAACAGAAGATTCAGGCTATCACAAATTGGCCGCCGCCTAAGGATGTCCACGCCTTGAGGGCGTTCCTTGGCCTATGCAAATTCTATCACCGTTTTGTGAAGAATTACTCCCTCATTGTAGTACCACTGGCAGAACTTCTCAAGAAGGTCATGCCTTGGGATTAGGGACCCAGGCGAGCGGAGGCCTTCAACACATTGAAAGTGGCTGTCTAGTAGCCCCGTCTTGGCCCTCACTGATTTAGCCAAGCCATTCGAGGTACAAACGGATGCCTCTGACTATGCACTTGGTGGAGTCTTCTACAAGAAGGGCATCCTATAGCATACGAGAGCCGGAAGCTGAAGGATGCAGCGCGGCGCTATGCCGCCCATGAGAAGGAATTATTGGCTGTCGTCCATTGCCTACGACTTTGGAGGCATTATCTGCTGGAACCCTGTTCATGGTCAAGACAGACAACACAGTTGTTAGCCATTTCATGACTCAACTGAAGCTGAATGGTCGACAGGCCAAGTGGCAGGAACTCCTAGCGAAATTTCACTTCAACCTGGAGTACCGCAGTGGGAAGACTAATCATGTTGCCGATGCATTCAGTCGGAGAGCGGATCTAGCATCAGTGTGCATACTCGCCACCCTAAGGGGGAGCGAAGTAGCCACGACCATAAAAGACCAGATACAAGGTCTACTCATCAAGGATCCTGCTGCACAGTATTTGGTCAATTTGGTAGAACAAGGCAAGACTCGCCAGTTCTACACAAAAGATGGTTTCCTAAAAGTGAAAGGAAACCGACTTTATGTTCCCAAAGGAGGAGATCTGCGAAGGACCCTTTTGGGAGAATGCCATTTGTGGGCCGATCATCCTGGTGAAAAACGCACCATGGCGTTATTTCGTGCATATTATTGGCCTCAAATGGTCGGTAATGTCGCTCAGTATGTGAAGACTTGTCTAATATACTAGAAGGACAAGTCGGACCGTCTGACACAAGCAGGACTCTTGGAACCACTGGCTGTCCCAAGGAGACCTTGGGAAAGCGTTTCTCTGGATTTCATCATCGGATTGCCCAAGGTCGGGGATCTCACAACTATCTTGGTTGTAGTGGATCGGTTTTTCAAGTATGCTACCTTTATAGCAGCTCCACAGTATATATCAGCAGAAGATACAACTCGAGTCTTCTTCTCTCATGTCGTCAAATATTGGGGCCTACCCAAAGACATCATTAGTGATCGCGACTCGCGCTTCACTAGCAATTTTTGGACTCAACTCTTTAAGTGCCTTGGGTCAAAATTAAGCCACAGTTCAAGTTTTCATCCGCAATCTGATGGCCAGACGGAGCGGTTCAATGGCATGCTGGAGGAATATCTCCGCCACTTTGTAACCGGATCGCAGAAAAATTGGGTGAAGCTTTTGGATGCTGCTCAACTGTGTTTCAATTCACAAAAGAGCTCTAGTACCAACAAGAGCGCTTTTGAAATTGTTATCGGATAGCAACCGCTACTCCCACACACTGTGAATGCACCAAAGATGTCAAAATCTCCTCCAGATGCTAGCTTCTCAAGAGAATGGAAGCGAAATTTGGAGATAGTGCGGAGCTATCTTGTCAAAGCCCAAAAGCGGATGAAGAGGCATGCTGATCAAAATTATCGCTTTGTTGAGTATCAGGTAGGAGACAAAGTGATGGTCAAAATCCCAAAGCGGTACTTGTTTGCGGGAGTCTATGACCCTCGCTTATTGTAAAAATATATTGGACCCTTGTCCATTGAAAGGCGCATTAGGAAAGTTGCATACTGGGTGGATACCCCAGCTTGGTGGAAATTCATCCCTTCTTCCATGTCAATATCTTGAAACCTTTTCGGGAAGATACGGAGGATCCCTCATGGAGCCAACTCACGATATCCAGTATTCGAGGACCCAATTCAACTGGGAAAAGGTGCGGTGAAGCTATTCTTGATGATAGAGTGATTCATGCCTCAAGGAAAGATCACCAAGAGTTCTTGGTGAAATGGCAGGGACCTGATGTAGAGGAGAATACTTGGGAGAGGGGCACAAACCTCAAAGCCTACAAGAGCCTAATTGATGATTACCTTGCAAGTAAGGTGCCGAGAACGTCGCCAACTCAGGTGGGGGGAGAATGTCATGGGCGGCTTTCCAGCCATGCCCCATGACCCCTTGGACGCGCCCCGTGGCGTCTTGGCAAGCCTCCCAGCGCCACGGTCAGCCCCGTGGTCTCAGCAGCTCCAAGTGAAGAGTGCATTGGTGCCTCTGTTGCCCCACTGATAACCAGCGCCAGCGCCCAGCGCCCAGCCACAGGCAGATGCCCACAGCGCTACCCGCGGACCTTGATGCTAAAGACAAAGTTACTGCAAATAGGCTTGTTTCTACCTCGTAGAAGATTAAGTCCTTTTCATTGTAAATATAGAGTAGATTTACTTTATTTTCTTTTAGTATGCCCCTACAGCTTCCTTAAGTTTAGTCATGTAACTTTTGTTTACTTATTTTAAGCATTATTAGGGGGGATCAAGCATTCAAAACTTTCTAGCAAGCAAACAATATCTGTACTGGTGTCTCTCCCCCTCGACACCGCGTAGCTTTTCCGTAATAGCTTTCGTTTATGCAATCAAGCTTTCTTTCATCCTCAATTCTCTTTTCTATTCTCAGTTGCTCACGACATTGATTTTTCCCTACGGCACTGATAATCTAGTCTAGCGTACGGAGGGGACCTCAGTTGGCGGACAACAATCGTACTGACATCGATTGCTTAGCCTTACGTTGCTCTTCCAAAGAATCTCAGGAAGGCGCCGTGTAACAGTCTGGATGTGAGATATATTCAATATCAAAATAGTATAGAGGAGGGGGACCAAACCTTACTTCCATAAAACATTGTGGATTGGTCATCTTCAAGAAAGTTTATTAAGTGACTTTATGACATTTTTATATTGGTTCGAAATAAGTGTCATTTTACATAATCGAGAAGGAATTAACTTTATTTTTTCAAAATTTGATCTTATTTACACATTCGAATATGTCAAGTTAATAATATGCAAATTTTAATTAAGGGTAATTTCGTCAAAATATTTTTTTTCTAGGAGATAATATTTTCATAAGGAGTGTGCTAAAGTGTAATGATTCGGCCGATCGTTTTGAGAATCAGCCCCGTTTTTCCCATTTGATGCTTTACACATATTTATTTGTGGTTATGCAACTTGTCGGGGAGTTAGATTAGTTTCGGGGAGGTTTTGCAATAAATTGGGATACTTAGTCCTAATGTTGGAAGCTTAAGTTGTAAGAAAAGACCAGAGTTTGATATTTGTGCAGACAACTCCGGAATGGTGTTTTGATGATCTCAATAGCTTCGTATGATGATTTTAGACTTAGGCATATATCCGAAATTGGATTTGGAGATCCGTAGGTTGGTTTGGTGCTTTTTGGTGAAAGTTGAAAAGTTGAAGGTTTGGAATGTTGATAGGTTTGACCGAGAGCTGACTTTATTGATATTGGGTTCGTATTTGAATTTCGGGAGTTAGACTAAGTCTGTTGCATCATTTGGGACTTGCATTCAAAATTTGAGTTCAACCCGAGGTGTTTAGGCATGTTCGGCGTAAGTTTTGAATTTGAAAAGTTTGGATTAGATCCTTAGAGTTGAATTGAGGTGTGATTCGTGATTTTGATGTTGTTTTCTGTGATTTGAGGCCTTGAGTAAGTCCGTATTATGTTTTAAGATTGTTTGGTGTAATTGGACGGGATCCCGGAGGCCTCAGTTGTTTTTCGGATGAGTTTCGGACCATTTCTCCATGTTATGGCATAACAGATTCCTGATGTCTGGTTTTCTCCTTCGCGATCGCGAGATGTCAGTCGCGATCACGTAGAATATTTCTGATGGAAGACGAATTGTTTTCGCATTCGTGAGTTGGTGATCGAGTTCGCAATTTTTTGGAAGGCAGTAGCCTTCCAATCGTCTTAGCATAGTGTCAGGAGTGTGGTGCACCGCATTCGTGACTTTGGTCTCGCATTCTCATAGGCCTTTTTCTGGGCCATGTGTGATTGTTCTTCGCGATCACGAAGTAAGTCCTGCGTCCTGATGAATACACCTAGGCAGACTATTTATCATATCATTTCAAGGGTTTTGGTTCTTATATCACATTTTGAAATAGAGAGTTCGTTTTTGGGTGATTTTGGAGGAAATTTTCACGATTTGGATTGGGGTAAGTATTTTTGACTTGGATTTATTTATATTCCATGTTTCAATCCTTTTTTTTAGCATTTAATTGGTGAAATTAAGTGAAGAAACTGGGGATTTAAGTAAAATTTCTCCAAATGAAATTTGATGATTTGAAGATTGAATTGAAGTCGGAATTGGAGGAAATAGGTATAGGTGGACTCGTAATTGAATGGGTATTCAGAATTTGTGAGTTTTATCGGGTTCTAGGGTGCGAGCTCGGGGTTAACCTTTTGGGTTGACTTAACTTTAATAAATATTGAAGCTTTATTGTTTAGGGTTGTTTCCTACGGCATTATTTGATGATATTAAGTTGTTTGTGACTAGATTCTTGTCGTTCGAAGGCCGATTAGCATGGAAAGGGATTTTTGGAGTATTCATTCGCACGTTCGAGGTAAGTAACATATCTAAACTTGGATTTGAGGATAATTATCACTAGGAACTAAGTTATTTGGGATGTGTTGAGGTGACGCACCTGCGTGCGTCTACCGGGGTATTCGTGATTCAGATGGACTTTAAACTATTACTGGACATGTTTTTCTATCATGCCTCATTATATTCATGCTTTCTCTACTTGTGTGCTTATTTGAGCTATGATCCATGTTAAAATCATGGCTAGGCTATGTACTTATTTGGCTGAGATATAATGGGCTGTCTTGCTGTTTTGAGATATTTGACTTAATTGTAGTCATATCCTTAGTCAAAATTCTTTACTTCATGCCATACCTCAGTCTCTATACATTTTTGTTGTTACATCACCTACTGTTGTTGTTTTCCATTTGTGATACTGTTTGGGCTGAGTTATATGAGATTATGAGACCTTGAGACTTGAGAGATTGGTGGCTGATATTGGGCATAGAGTCGTGTTGTAAGTCATATTTGGATCAGGTTTCACGCTGCAACGAATTGTTATTTGAGTCGGGTTGCATGCTGCAACAAAGTATTATTTGGATTGGATTGCACGCTGCAACATGCAATATTGACTTTTGATTAGTGCTTAGACCAGGATCCGCCCCTCCGAAGTCCGATATTTACAGTGATTGCGGGCACAGTGACATAAATAAATAAATAAATAAATATATATATATATATATGTGTGTGTGTGTGTGTGTGTGTGTATATATATATATATATATATGTATGTACGTACGTACGTATGTATGTATGTATGTATGTACGCGTGCTTTGGTGAGGGGCATTTACGCCACGCACCCGTACAGTGCTGAGTGTTGTTGTGTGTGTGATATTGAGGGGTTTTATGCTAGGCACCGTGAGTGTACTGAGTGCGGTCATATTTGATAGTTCCACTGTGACAATATTGACTTAACATGTATATTTGACATGTAAGCACATAGATATACTTTTCTCATGCTATCTGGTAATTGAAATATTTTATCCTTGTTTGGCTCTAACTGCTATACTTGGAAAGCATGTCTAAATTCCCAAACTGTGAACGAGCTGAACATGATATCATTGAGTTATTTACTCATACTGTTTTCTTTACATCCTGAGCCGTTACTGGTTATTGATATTGGTCTCTGACTGTTTCTTCTGAGCTCGTCACTGCTTTTAGCCCAAAGTTAGGTTTGTTAGTTATTGAATAAATGGGAACGATTGCACTCATACTACACTATGCACTTCATGTGCAGATCTAGGTATTTTTGGACGTGGTGATTACTAGGGTTGTGTTGGTACCAGCTTTTGAGAGATTATGAGGTAGCTGCTATGTCGTCTGCAGACCTTGAATTTCTCTTTCATTTATTTTGTTATTAATGTTCTATTGTTCAAATAGTTGTATTGAGGATTTGGCCTTGTATTTTGATAGTAAGTAGTGCTCATGTACTCGTAGACACCAGATTGGGATGGTTGTAGTAGCATTACTGTTGTTTTCGCATTTATTTTATGATATTTTCGCTGTTTAGTTTATTAAATTTTGATTTATTGAATTCGTTGTTATTGTGAAACTGTTGGCTTGCCTAGCAAGTAGTGGTAGGCTCCTTTGCGGCTCCGGTGGGAGTTGAGTCGTGACAAGTTGGTATCAGAGCACTAGGTAGAGTCTTGTGGATCGGTACGGAGACATCTATACTTATCTTCGGGAGGCTACCGAACTATTAGGAAACTTCATTTTCTTGCATTCTTGTTGTGCATATTTATTAATTCAGAAGTCTGAACCTTTACTCTTCTATTCTCTCATAGATGGTGAGGTCACGTTCAGACAGATCAGGCGGGCATACACTAGTACCACTAGTTAGGGCCCAGAGAGGCCGAGCCAAGGTAGAGGCCGAGGTAGCGCTCACACTACAGCTAGAGCAGCACCTGTGGAGCCACCAGTTGCTCCAGTGGAGGAGCAGGTTCCAAACACTGTTGAGCCGGCGGGACCAACTTAGACACCGACGGTACCTATTATTATACCTGGTCTTTAGGAGGCTTTGGCTCAGATCCTGAGTGCGTGCACGATTTTGGCTCAAGCGGGTGTGGTACCAGTTGCACCAGCTACCTCACATGCTGGGGGACGAGCCCAAATTCCCGCCGCCCGTACACCGGAGCAGCTAGCTCAGGGTTATCAGACACTAGATGTGTTACCAATTCAGCCAATGGTTGTAGCTCGGGCCGAGGTTGGTCCACCTATGACTGATGATGAGCATAGGAGGTTGGAGTGGTTTAGGAAGCTTGACCCACCCTAGTTCAATGGAGGAGAGTTAGAGGATGCTCGATTTTCTGGATCGATGTCATCGGATTCTTCGCACAACAGGTATTATGGACACCAGTGGGGTTGCTTTCACTACTTTTTAGCTGATAGGGGCATCCTACAGATGGTGGTGAACTTATGAGTTGGGCAGGCCAGCGGGCACCGCACCGCTTACATGGCATGAGTTCTCAGTTCTCTTTTTAGAGAAGTTTGTTCTAAAGACTCGCAAAAAGGAGCTTTGTAAGGAGTTTGAACAGCTACGCCAGGGAGATATGACCATGACTCAGTACGAGATGAGATTTGGGTATTTGGCATGCAATGCACTATGGTTGGTCCCCACTGAAAGAAACGGGATTAGGAGGTTAATTGATGGGCTCAATTATAGCTTGCATTACAGTTTGGCTCGAGAGGCAGAGACGGATGCTAGGTTTGACCAGGTAGTCGAGATTGTTAGGCGCTTGGAACAGGTTCGCAGGCTTGAGCGCGAGGGGCGGGAGGGCAAGAGGCCCCGTTAGTTCAGGTGGTTTTAGTGGTACCTCATTTGGAGGTCAGTCACATCACAATAGAGGCCATCCTTTTAGGCCCGCTCAGGAAACTCATCAGATTCCTCGTGGCTCGTTAGTTAGCCATAGTTCATCAAGTGCCCGTCCACATCAGTTATCGTTCAGTGCACTCCCAGCTCAGAGCTTGTATCATGCTCCATCAATTCAGGGTTTGTCAGTACCGGGTTCTTCCAGTGATTATTCTAGTTACCGGGGTCCAGTTCAAGCCCCACAATCATCCCTAGGTTGAGGTTACTACGAGTGTGGGGAGTTAGGGCATGTGAGAAGGTATTGCCCCCATCTTATCAGAGGTACTATGCAGTCAGGAGGTCAGACTATTACTCCCGCACCGGTTGCTATGCCACCCGCTTAGCAAGCTCGGGGTGGAGGTTGTACGGGGCTAGATCTCCCTAGAGGGGGAGATCAATCGGGTAATGGTCAGGCCCGTTTTTATGCATTCCCGCCAGGCCAGAGGCAATTTCATCTGACACCATGATCACATGTATTGTTTTATGCGCCAGAGAGATGACTAATGTTATTTGACCTTGGTTCCACTTATTTTTATATTTCATCATACTTTGCTCAATATTAGTATTCACCTTGTGATTCTTTAGTCGTGCATGTTCATGTATCTACGAACGGTGGGTGATTCTATTGTGGTAGACCATGCATATTGGCTTTGTGTGGTGACCATTAGGGGTTACGAGAGCAAATTTGATCTTTTACTGCTTGGCATGGTTGATTTTGACGTGATTTTGGGTATGGATTGGTTGTGACCATGTCATGCTATTCTTGATTGTCATTCTAAGACTATGACGCTCGCGATGCTGGGATGCCTAGGATTGAGTGGAGAGGTTCCCTAGCTTATGTTCCTAGTAGGGTGATTTCATTTTTGAAGGCTCAACGGATGGTTGAGAAGGGATGCTTAACATATCTAGCCTTTGTGAGGGATGTTAGTATTGATGCTCCTACCGTTGAGTTAGTTCCGATAGTGAGAGATTCTCCAGTTGTATTTCCAGCAGACCTATCGCGCATGCCCCTGATAGGGATATCGATTTTGGTATTGACTTGGCGCTGGACACTCAGCCCATCTCTATTCCACCATATTGCATGGCACCAGCGGAGTTGAAGGAATTAAAGGAACAACTTCAGGACCGCGATCATATATTCTTAAGACGGCCTTCAGGACCCGCTATAGTCATTACAAGTTTGTAGTGATGTCTTTTGTGCTGACTAATTCCCCAGCTTTTATGCACTTGATGAACAACGTATTCTAGCCATTTCTTGACTCTTTTTTCATAGTTTTTATTGATGATATATTGGTGTGTTCACGCAGCCAGGAGGATCATGAGCAACATATGAGGATTGTGCTCCAGACCTTGAGGGAGAAGAAGCTATATGCTAAATTGTGGCATTCTTGGGTCATGTAGTATCCACTAAGGGGATTAAGGTGGATCCGAAGAAGATTGAGGTAGTTCAAAGTTGGCCCAGACCGTCTTCTGCTACAGAGTTCAGGAGTTTCCTCTAGTTGGCTGGTTATAATCGCCATTTTGTGGAGGGGTTTTTATCGATAGTAGCCCTATTGACTAGATTGACATAGAAGGGTGTCCCATTTAGGTGGTCTCATGAGTGTGAGAAGAGCTTTCAGAAGCTCAAGACTACCTTGACTACAGCTCCAGTTCTGGTTTTGCTTTCGGGATCGGGTTATTATACATTGTATTGTGATTCTTCTCGGATTGGCATTGGGTACGCGTTAATGCTAGAGAGTAGAGTTATTGCTTTTGCTTTGTGTCAGTTGAAGCCTATGACAAGAACTACCTTGTGCATGATTTGGAGTTGGTAGCCATTGTTCACACGCTGAAGATTTGGAGACATTATCTTTATGGAGTGTCTAGTGAGGTTTTCACAGATCACATGAGTCTCCAGCACTTGTTCAAGCAAGAGGATCTTAACTTGAGACAGTGGAGGTGGTTAGAGCTGCAGAAGGACTATGATATCACCATTCTTTATCATCCGGAAAAGCCCAATATGGTGGCTGATGCCTTGAATAGGAAGGTTGTGAGCTTGGTGAGTCTTGCTTATATTCCAATTGGAGAGAGACCATTAGCATTGGATGTTCAGGCGTTAGCCAATCGGTTCGTGAGGCTGGATATTTCGGAGTCCAGCAGAGTTCTCGCGTATGTTGTGTCACAGTCTTCTTTGTTTGAGCTCTCAAGGCGCGTCAATATGATGATCCGCACTTGCTTGTCCTAAAGTACACGGTGCAGCACAGTGATCCCAAGGAGGTTACTAGTGGTGATGATGGGGTATTGAGGATGCAAGGTCGGATCTATGTTCCAATTATGGATGGGTTGCGGGAGTTGATACTTGAGGAGGCCCATAGTTCACAGTATTCCATTCATCCGGGTACCACGAAGATGTACCAGGACTTGAGGCAGGACTATTGGTGGCGGAGGATGAAGAAGGATATTGTGGGGTATGCTTCTCGGTGTTTGAACTGTCAACAGGTGAAGTATGAACATCAGAGACCCGGTGGTTTGCTTCAGCGGCTTGATATTCCAAAGTGAAAGTGGGAGCGTATCACTATGGATTTTATAGTTGGACTTCCATGGACCTTGAGGAGATTTGACGCAGTATGGGTTATTGTGGACAGTAACCAAGTCTGCATACTTCATTCCAGTCATGACTACCTACTCTTCAGAGCAGCTGGCTCGGATTTACATTCAGTAGATTGTTCGCCTTCATGGAGTACTTGTGCCTATTATCTCGGACCGAGGCACTCATTTCAAATCACATTTTTTGAAGGCACTACAGTGAGATTTGGGTATGCAGGTCGAGCTGAGTACAACATTTCATCCCCAGACGAACGAATAGATCATGGAGGACATGTTACGTGCCTATGTTATTGATTTTGGGGGTTCACGGGATCAGTTTCTGCCATTAGCAGAGTTCGCCTACAATAAAAAGTATCAGTCAGGTAATTAGATGGCTCCTTATGAGGCCTTATATGGGAGGCAGTGTCATTCTCCGGTTGGTTGGTTTAAGCCTGGGGAGGCTAGGTTGTTGGGTACTGATTTGGTCTGTGATGCCTTGGAAAATGTGAAGGTAATTCAGGATCGGCTTCGTAACACACAGTCCAGGCAGAAGAGTTATGCTGACAGGAAGCTTCATGATGTTGCATATATAGTGGGTGAGAAGGTCCTACTCGGAGTCTCGCCCATGAAGGGTGTGATGAGATTCACGAAGAAGTGCAAGTTGAGCCCTAGGTATATTGGTCTTTTCAGGTGTTTGGGAGAGTTGAGAGGTGGCCTACAGATTTGCCTTGCCACCTAGTCTATCGGGAGTTCACCTAGTGTTTCATGTCTCGATGCTCCGGAAGTATTATGGTGATCCGTCACATGTTTTGGACTTCGGTGCAATTAGATAGGGATTTGACTTATGATGTGGAGCCGACAGCCATTCTGGGTCAGCGAGTTCGAAAGTTGAGGTCGAAGAATATAGCATCAGTGAAGGTTCATTAGAGAGGTCAACCAGTCGAGGAGGCTACTTAGGAGACCGAACAGGAGATGCGGAGCAAATATCCTTACCTTTTTTAGACTCCAGGTATGATTTTATACCCGTTCGAGGATGAATGTTTGTCTGGGGGGAGGGGGGAGAATGTAACGACCTGGCTGGTCATTTTGAGTATTCGGCCCCACTTTTCCTATTTGATGCTTTAAATATGTTTGGTTGGATTGGTTTCCAGAAGGTTTTGGAGTGAATTGGCACACTTAGTCACAAGGTTGGAAGCTTTTAAGAGTTGATTGGAGTTTGACTTTTGTGTAGACGACTTTGAAATAATATTTTGATGATTCCAATAGCTTTGTATGCTGATTTTGGACTTAGGCGTGTGTCCGTAATTGGATTTGGAGGTCCGTAGGTTGGTTTGGTGCTTTTTAGCAAAAGTTGGATAGTTGAAAGTTTGGAAGGTTGATAGATTTGATCGAGATTTGACTTTGTTGATATAGGATTCGAATTTTGGTCCTTGGAATTGGAATAGGTCCATTGTGTCATTTGGGAGTTGAATGCAAAATGTGAGGTCATTCCGAGGTATTTAGGCATGTACGGCGTAAGTTTTGAATTTGGGAAGTTGGATTAGTTCCTTAGGCTTGAATTGAGGTACGATTCGTGATTTTGGTATTTTTTGTGTGATTTGAGGCCTCAAGTAAGTCCGTATCATGTTTAATTTTTGGTTGGTGTAATTGGATGAGGTCCCGAAGGCCTGGGGTGTGTTTCGTATGCGTTTCAGACCATTTCTCCATGTTTTGGCATAGCAAATTTCTGATGTCTGGTTTTCTCCTTCGCGATCGCGAGAAGGGAGTCGCAATCGCGTAAAGTATTTCTGATGGTAGAAGAACTGTTCTTCGCGTTCGTGAGTTGGTGATCGCGTTCGCAATTCTTTGGAAGGCAGTGGCCTTCGCGATCACGTGAGCGGCAACGTGTTCGCGTAGAAGGGAGGCCGGCTGGGGGCATCAGTTAAGCCTTCGTGGTCGTGAGGGATTGATCGTGTTCGCGACTTTGGTCTCTCGTTTGCGTAGGCCATTTTCAGGGCCGTGTGTGATTGTGCTTTGCGATCGCGATAAATACACCTGGGTAGACTATTTAACATATCATTTTGAGGGTTTTGGTTATTATATCATGTTTTGAGTTAGAGAGCTCGATTTTGGCCGATTTTGGAGGAGATTTTTATGTTTTGGATTGGGGTAAGTATTTTTGACTCGAATTTTTTTATATTTCATGATTCCATCCTTGTTTTTAGCATTTAATTGGTAAAATTAAGTGAAAAAATTGGGGATTTTATTAAAAACTTCTCTAAATGAAGTTTGATGATTTGAAGGTTGATTTAATGTCGGAATTAGATGAAATTGGTATGGGTGGACTCGTAATTAAATGGGAGTTCGAAATTTGTGAGTTTTGTCAGGTTTTGGGGTGCGGGCCCGGGGTTGACTTTTTTGGTAGACGTTTTGATTTTGATAAAGATCGAAACTGTATTTTTTGGGGTTGTGTCCTACGGTATTATTGATGATATTAAGTTGCTTGTGGCTAGATTCGAGTCGTTCGGATGCCGATTCACGTGGGAAGGGCTTTTTGGAGTATTGATTCGCGCGTTTTGAGGTAAGTAATATATTTAAACTTGGATTTGAGCGTAATTATCCCTGGGAACTAAGTTGTTTTTGATGTGTTGAAGTGATGCACGCGCTAGGTGACCGGCGTTTGTGCATTCACCAGAATATTCATCATTCGTATGGACTTTAGACTATTACTGTGCTTGTTTTTTTTTTTTTATCATGCCTCATTATATCCATATTTTCTCTTCTTGTGTGCTTATTTGAGCTATGATTCATGTTAGAAATATGTCTAGGCTATGTGTTTATTTGATTGAGACATAATGAGCTATTCTTGCTGTTTTGAGCTATTTGACTTAATTGTAGTTATATCCACAGTCATAATTCTTTTATTGCATGCCATAGCTCAGTCTCTATACATTATTGTTGTTACATCACTTACTGTTGTTGTTTTGCATATGTGATATTGTTTGGGCTGAGTTCTATGAGATTGTGAGTCCTTGAAACTTGAGAGATTAGTGACTAATATAGGCCACAGAGCCGTGTTGTGAGTTATATTTGGATAAGGTTTGCACGCTGCAAGGGGTTAATATTTGGATCGAGTTACACGCCGCAACAGGCCATATTGGCTTTTGATTAGTATTTGGGCCAGGATCCGCCCCTCCGGAGTCTAATATTTACATTGAGCACAGGCACAATGATTGATATATATATATATATATATATATATATATATATATATATATATAAACACGTGCTTCGGTAAGGGATATTTATGTGAGGTACCCGTACAGTACTGAGTGATATTTAGGGGTTTTATGCCGGGCACCATGAGTGTACTGAGTGTGGTGATACTTGATAGTTCCACTGTGACGATATTGACTTGACATGTGTATTTCACATGTAGGCACATAAGTGTACTTTCCTCATGTTATCTGGTAACTGAAATATTTTATCCGTGTTGGGCCTTATAGTTGGAAAGCATGTCTAAATTCCTGAAATGTGTAGGAGCTGAACATAATATCATTGAGTTATTTACTTATACTGTATCCTTTATATTGGTCTCTGATTGTTTCTTCTGAGCTCGTTACTACTTTCAGCCCAAGATTAGGTTTGTTACTTATTGAGTACGGACCAGTTGTACTCATACTATACTCTGCACTTCATGTGCAGATCCAGATACTTCCGGACGTGATAATTGCTAGAGTTGTGTTGGTACCAGCTTTCGGGAGACTACGAGGTAGCTGCTATGTCGTTTGCAGACCTTGAAGTTCTCTTTCATTTATTTCTATTATTATTGTTCTATTGTTCAGACAGTTGTACTGAGGATTTGGCCTTGTATTTTGATATTCAGTAATGCTCATGTACTCGTCGACATCAGATCATTGGGATGGTTGTAGTATCATTACTGTTGTTTTTGCAGTTATTTCATATATATTTCCGTTGTTGAGTTTATTAAAATTCCAATTTATTGAATTCGTTGTTATTATGAAACTATTAGCTTGTGTATTAAGTAGTGTTTGGCACTGTCACGGTTCCAATACGAGTTAGGTCGTGACACAAAGGTCAAAAAGTCACTTGGTATTTACCGCACGGAGTAAGAAGTTAAATTTGAAAATGACTTTTTTCTTTGCTAAAGTCAATTGACATCTAATTGATAAGAAATGACATCTAATCATTGGGGTTTTCTATCTTTCTATTGACATAAGATCAATGAATAGTTCTAAGCATCAATCGGTCGATTAGTCATTATAATGTTGACTGTAGCAGACGAATAGCAACCAATATGATCAAACTGTTAAACTATCATTTACTTTAACAAATCTCACAATTTTTCTCCAAAATATACTTAAGCTAGATAAGTTCTATGGTTCATCAAGATCAAACACGTGCGAGCCAATATGGCATCGGTATTCGACCATGGGCAGTGGTCCTAATTCGCAAAGACAAAATAATACTGCTCCCTCCTTTTCAATTCACGAAAACTTATTTGATTGTGGAATTTAAAAAAAAAAAAAAATACTTTTGAATTTGTGGTATAAATTGAGGCACAAATATTTTGTGTGACTATAAATTATTGCATAAAGATAAAAAATTTTAAATAAAAAAAGAATTATTTTTTTGGGTATGGACTAAAAAAGAAATAGACTCACATAAATTTAAAAAAGAGAGAGTATAATTTAGGTCTTCAAGCTACAATATGATATTGACTGCAACAGTACTAGCTAGTATAGAAGTTTGTCTTTTGTCCCTACTTGCGCACAAATACATTTGTATTTATTTGTTTTGTTATTTGAATGTATGTGTATACCACATGTGTAAATTATGAGAAAGCTATTTTAATTGGTGAATGGAGGAGGAAGTCTCCAATGTGCCTCACAGGCTCATAGATGATGCCAAAAAAGCCGCGTGAAGAAAGTGACGGCCATTTTTCAGATCACATCCACCTACTTTGCCTTGTGACTATCGGCTGTCTTATTTGAAAGGAATCCTATAAAATTTTATACTTCATTCTATGAGCTTGGTTGCTTTTCTTGATAATATCATCCATTGCATCATTCGGGAAATAACAAACTGTCTCTTATACTTATATCCTATTTTGCCAAATTTTTGAAAGGTCAAAAACACT
>MCJB01051785.1:197862-211347 GCA_002018475.1 Nicotiana obtusifolia
AGATACGGGCTGCGGACGCTAGTAGCTACCTCATAGTCTCTGAATCACCGCTCCGACAATAGTAGTCAATACCTCGGAGCGGAACCGACAACGCCTGAATCTGCACACATGGTGCAGGGAGTAATGTGAGTACTTCCAACTTAGTGAGTAATACATATAAATAATGACTGAAAGTAAGAAATACATAAGACTTAGAGAAATCCACGATGGAACAGTAATAACATGTAACATCTCAAATAGATAACATGAAATAAACGGAAACAACACCAACACAACCAAAAATGCAATGCAATGAAATGCAATGCAACTCATGACTATCGTGGCGGCGTGCCACCCGTTCACTGGGTACCCGACGCTTACTGTGGAGGGGTTCAGTAGCGCAATATCTCGTGACGGCGTGTCACCCGATCCATGCACATTACGTCTCGTGGCGGCGTGCCACCCGATCCATTAAAATCAAATCCCGTGGCAGCGTGCCACCCGATCCATTAAAATCAAATCCCGTAGCGGCGTGCCACCCAATCCATTAAAATCAAATCCCGTGGGGGCGTGCCACCCGATCCATAAAAAAAAATCATTTGAAAACATTATTTAATTTTCAAAACTGAGTTCAAATAATGATTCAAATCAGTGACAAATACCCCTGAAGGGTTTACATAACCGGCACGAAGCCCAAATATGATTTCAGTAAATAGTGATAAATACCCCTGAAAGGTTCACATAACCGGCAAGAAGCCCAAAATATGGCAAGCAGCCAAAATGATGATGATATCAAACAGGTTTCAATCAAATATGTAATAAAATCATAAATCGGGATGGACAAAGCCCCAATCCCCAGTAGTAAACGACCCCATGCTCATCATCGAGCATGTGCCTCAACTCAATACAGCATTACGATGTGCAATCTGGGGTTTCAAACCCTCAGAACATCATTTACAAACATTACTCACCTCAAACCGGCTAAATCCTTAGCCCACGACGCCTTTGCCCTTCAAATTGGCCTTCACGTGCGTCACATCTATCCAAATTCAGAACAAATATGTCACAATATGTTGAGGGAACAAAACCCAAGCAAAAACAATCAAAAATACCAAGAAACCCCGAAATTAGCAAAACCCGAGCCCCGGGCCCACTTCTCGAAGTTCAAAAATTTTCACATCAACGGGTTCCTTATCTCCCCACGAGTTCGTACATATCAAAAGTTCTCAAATCCGGCCCCAAATGGTCTTCCAAATACCCAATTAAAATTTCAAAATCCCAAGCCCTATTTTTTCCATTTTTAGCAAGACTTCAATAATTTTCTAGGTGGATTTCACAATATAAACGAGTTTTAGGTCCAAAATTCTTACCTCCAATCGATTCTCCTTGAATCCCTCGTTAATTTCTTTCAAGAACCTCCAAAAATGAACAACTATGGGTGAAACTATACCCAAAATCGGACAAAATAGGGCTTAAAACATTCTGCCCAGGCTTCATAGAGTTGTACCTTGCGTTGTGCAGGTTGTACATCCTCTTATCATTTTTTTCCCTTGCTGTACACCTTCTATTACAACGCTCATAACTCCTTGTGGAAATATCCGAATGAGCAACGGTTTGAAGATTTAGAAACTAGACTCGAAGATCTTTCATTTGATAGGTTGTACACTACATAACTCTTTATATATTCCGAGATATGATTTTCTAAAGTGCATCGAGAAGTTCTGTCAAAACTGCTCCACCAGCCAACTTCGACCTATCGTAACTTTCTTTATATATGTCCAAATGATAAATGCTTTATCATTCTGGAAATTAGATTTAAAGGACTACAACTTTTATGTTTTATAATTTTTCTGATTCCTTATAGATTGCAAGATATGAGCTTTCAAACGGGACTACACGCATCAGTTTTTTCTGCAATTTTCTGCAGATTTTTTCATCTTTTCCAAAGATGAAATAGTCCGTTTAACCACCCAAAACTCACCCGAGCCATTCGGGACCCCGTCCGGATATACCAACAAGTCCTAAAATATATTACGGACTTAGTCGAGGCCTTAAATCACATCCAACAATGTTAAAAACACGAATCATACACGAATCATACCTCAATTCAAGCCTAATGAAACTAATAAATTCCAACTTCTACATTCGATGCCGAAACCTATCAAATCGAATCCGATTGACCTCAAATTTTGCACACAAGTCATAAATGACATAACGGACCTATGAACTTTTTCAAAACTGGATTCCGACCCCGATATCAGAAAGTCAACCCCTCGGTCAAACTTTTCAAAAATCTTCTATTTTCCAACATTCGCCAAAATGTGTTGAATTGTCCTACGAACTTCCAATTTCAAATCCGGACATACGCCTAAGTCCAAAATCACCATACGAAGCTATAGCAACTCTCGGAATTCCATTCCGACCCTTGGATCAAAATCTAGCCTAACAACCGGAAATCGCCAAAATACTAACTTCACCAATTCAAGCCTAATTCTACACGGGACCTCCAAAACCAATTCCGATCACACTCCTAAGTCATAAATCATCTTAAAAAACTAGTCGAATCGTCGGAATTCACATCCGAGCCCTCTAACTCATTAGTCAACATCCGGTTGACTTTTTACAACTTAAACCTTCTTGAAAGAGACTAAGTGTCTCATTTCTTACCAAATCTACTCCGAACGCAAATCATTCAACGTGATTACATAAAATACGGATAGCGAAATATAATAAAGCAGAAATGGGGAGAACGGAGCGGTAACTCACGAGACGACTAGCTGGGTCGTCACATTTATATACTCAATGGTTTGATATATCTCCCGAAATTATTGCATTACAAAAATATAATATCTTTTTTGATGGCATAGCAATGATATATTTTTTTTATAGAATTCTCTATTCCATGAATTATGAAATGGGATGTAGAAGTCAGTCAAATCAGGGAAGGATTCCCACGCTTAAACAGAGTTTTTTTATACGATATTCTGGAGCAAATTACTTCAATAAGACAAATAGGAAAAATTCATGGTCAAGAGATTATTGAAGAAATTAAAAAGAAGATTGAAACTTATAGCACCCAAGAAAAGACGACCAATGTCAAAATATAAGAATTAAGTCCATTCCAGCAAGTTAGACGACTTCAAATGAATAAAGGAGCTATCTCTAAAAAAGAAATTATTGCTTCCTATTTTGAATAAATAAAAAGAGATCTAGTAATAAATTTTCAAGTTGAAATGTCAGATGATATTTCAATGGCTTCAATAGGAAATACTACAAATGAAGAAACCTGTTTGGCAGGAGAAGCCTAAGAAAGCCAACAAGAACAGGTCAATTTAGATGAAATTGAAGAATTCCTGCAGAAAATGAAGGAAGGAGCAGAAGAATCTTCTGTCAGAAATGATAAAGGAAAAGGTAAAGCCTGAAAGAAGACAATGAAGGCCCCACCATTGAATAATTGGGGTAATACAGCCGAAAAACTTTAATAAAGTATCTGAACCCACCATGAGAGATGGTTAGGAATCTACTTTTATAAAGTAGTTTGTCCGTTTATCTTTTAGCTTTTTTCTTTGACGGTCATGATGTAATTATTTTGTCAGCCATTTTACTATTTAGTTTTTATTTGTTTTTAGTCTGATCCATGATATAAGGATCCGAATTCGTTAGAAAAAAAGAGGCAGGCTTTTCTGGAGCCAGACTTTCTCTCTCTCTCTCTCTATCTGTGTGTGTGTGTAAAAACATCTTCTGTTTGTTCAGTTAATATTGGAAATAAAATCAGAAAAGGTCACTTGGCCACAACCTCGGCAGTCTCAGGTACTTTTTAATTTTAGGTTTTAATATTTCATAGATAATCTTTTAGCCTAAATGATAGGCTAAATACGGAAGTGTTGAATTTATGCATACTAAACTATTCTTAGGCACGTTTTGATATTGATTTTATACTGTATCAGAGCCATGTGCAAGGATAGAAATAGGTGCTAAGTTCAACACAATTTTCTCTAATGAATATCATTAGAAAGCAAACTACTGTTAAAAATAGTAGGAAGGAAGAATATGATATGTATCAACAATTAAACCCTCTTAATAAATGCACGATTCCTAGAATCCAACCTAAGGTTATGTACCAACTAGGTACTTTTGAAAAGTTAGGTTTAAAACAAGTAGTTAAAACTACTGAAGAGACTATCGCAGTAGATAATGATCATGCTACTTTTAGATTACTATCTGAAAATAATTTATCCCCTTATAGTGAAACCCATAAATTTTTGCATATTGGCTTAATACAAGTTGCCTTCAAGCCACTTACGTTAAAAGGCTTACCTGAAAGCTTCATAGCAGCTCTCAGAGATGGCAGAAACCAAAACTGGAAAAAGTCCCTTATAGGGACAGTACAAACCAGTTTGGCCTATGACTCTGTATATTTTAATGCATATCCTAATTTACAAATTTCTTTGAGTGATGAAAAATCTTTAAATGCTTTGATATTGAGTATTAAACTTCATGGTTATGGATTTCAAAAATGAAACTATTCTTATAGAAACTAACTTTGGTAAGGCTAAAGTTACTACCAAAAGACCTATTAAATGGGATGAAATAAATTTTCTCAAAGAATGGGTAATTGACGAAGCAATAGCTCCTCGAATTAACATTAACAGTGAAATCACAGAAGTCGAACAAACTTCTGATGGAACTGTTAAGATCAAGTTTAATGAACCCGATCAGGCTGATAATATCAGTTATTCATCTAGGTTGACTATATCAAATTCCTCTTATATTTCACCTATTGATTATACTGTAGATTTTCTGTCAAGAGCATCTACATCCCAAGTTAGAGAAAATAATAGAGTAGATATTATAAAACTTAGTACTGATAATATTGCTAGTGCTATTCCTGATCCAACTGAATCCGAAATGAATTTTTCCAATTGTTTAAATGGATAGAAACCAAATAGATTTTAGTCCAAGTTCACCGGCGAGAAAAATAATTTCTGAAGAATTAAAAAATCGAGATTGGAACTTTTCAGAAATTGGTTCTTTGATAATTTTTATAATGATTTTAGTAATCACAATAAGATAATTACTTTTGTGCCATGGTTTATGTCTAAATATGTTGATGGTTATATTTCCATGGTAGAAAGAGATTATAAACTTAATAGCGGTGAAATTACCAGATCTGTATTTTCCCCAGAAACATCTTTCCAAATGGGGAAAAAGGATAAGGTAATTTGTTACACTGCATTTTAAAAATTATTTGATGATGGTACTGGCAAAATTACTGCTAGAAATTTGAATACTACGCTCACACTGAATAATTATACTAATATTCATATTAGTATTCTGGGTGAACAGATAGTTTCAATTAATGAAAGACTGGACAAATTAATAACAGAAGTCCAGAAAATATCTATAAAGGATACTACAAAAGGCAAAGCGCAAATTGCTATTGCAAGTATCCAACCACCTCCTGAGGTCAAAGACTTTAAAGTGAATAGTCTCGAAGACCTCGAGAGTTTATTCGATAAAAAATTGAAGGATTTAAAATTAGTCCTTTAAATTTAGAGTGCTTATCTGATAAAGAGAGAAGAGTAAAACTCTCTGATGAGACTAATAAAATCTCAGAAAAGTTTGCTCGTAAATCGGTTCAAAGGATGTTTTATTATCCTAGGCCAACTCCTCAAGATGTACTCATAGAATAACCTGATGCTACTCCTTTTTCCCAGAACTATAGTGGCACAAAAATCTATGAATGGAACATAGATGGTTTTACTGAAGAAGGTTTTGATGCTAGCACCTTAAAGAATAGGGTAAAAGATGATTTTCTAGGAGCACTCAATATGGCTGATAATGGGTTTTTACAAAAACATCGGTTATTTACTACTCAAAAATTTTTAAAAAAATTAATCTTTTAATAGATTATTATTTCAAAAAAGAGTTTGTTGCCTTATTTGATAGTGGTGCTGATCTAAATTGTATTAAAGAAGGAGTAATACCTAAAGCTTATTGTTGCCAGAACAATGTCTGTATACCAGAAAGTTTTGTTTTGGTAAAAGATATTCACAAGATATAATTTTAGGAGTCCCATTTTTTCACCACATAATTCTTTTTACTAATTGGAGTACTCATAGTTTCACAGGGACTTTTAATGGAAAAGCAATTACTTTTGAGTTTATAACTCAACCAGTCCAAAGGTTTCTACATGAGATCATTTCTAATAATATTATTGCAAAAAATAGACAAATTAATTTTTTTTAAAAATGAGATTTGCAGTCTTACAATTGAACATGATTTAAAAACTCCTAAACTCATTGAAAAAATACATTTAATAAAAAATCAGTTTGTTTTACAAATTTGTGGAGACCATCCAAATCAATTTTGGAATAGGAAAAGGCATATAATTAGTCTTCCTTATGAAAAAGACTTTTCGGAGGATAATATTCCTACTAAAACTAGACCTTGCCAAATGAATTCAGAATATTTAAAATTATGCAAAAAAAAAAAATTTAATTCTTTGCTGCAGAAAGGTCTTATAAGGCCTTCAAGGTCAAGATGGTCTTGTACTGTTTTTTATGTTAATAAACATGCTGAACAGGAACGAGGAGTTCCAGGTTAATTATTAATTATAAACCCCTCAATAAAGCTTTAAAGTGGATAAGATATCCATTCCTTAATATAAAAAAAAATTATTGGATAGATTACATGATGCCATAATATTTTCAAAATTTGATTTGAAATTTGGATATTGGAAAATTCAGATATCTGAGTTAGATATATATAAAACTACTTTCAATGTCCCAATGGGTCAATATGATTGGAATGTTATGCCATTTGGTTTAAAAAATGCCTCTTCTGAATTTCAAAAAATTATGAATGATATTTTCATACCTTATACAAATTTTATTATTGTTTATATTGATGATATTTTAGTATTTTCAAAAAAATATTGAGATTCATTTTACACATTTGGATCTTTTTATAAAAATCATAATTCAAAAGGGTTTAGTTTATTTCTAAACCAAAGACGGTTCTTTTTGAAACTAACATAAGATTCTTAGGTCATAATATTCAGAATGGAAGAATAGTTCTGATCCAAAGGAGCATTGAATTTGCATCCAAATTCCCAGATGTTATAACTGATAAGGCTCTGCTCCAAAGGTTTCTAGGAAGCCTTAATTACATTTCTCCTTTCATAAAGGACCTTAGCTAAGGATACTTCAAGTCTTTATGAAAGATTGAAGAAAAATCAGAAAGCCTGGACTGATAATCATATTACAGCAGTCAGATTTATTAAGCAGAATGTTAATAACCTTCCATGTCTTACACTTGCTAATCCAAGTTGGGCAAAAGTAGTTGAAACAGATGCCTCAGAGATTAGATTTGGTGGAATATTAAAACAATGTTCTCCAACTAATAGACAAGAAAATATTGTTCAATTCTATTGGGGAAAATGGAATAATTCTCAAAAAAATTATGCTACTGTTGCCAAGGAAATCCTTGCTATAATAAAATGTGTATTAAAATTTCAAACTGGTTTATATATTAGAAGTTTTTAATAAAAACTGACTACCAAGAAGCAAGATTTATCTTTAATAAATATTGCAAACATGATGTCTCTAAACAGATGTTTGCAAGATGGAAAGCACTGTTAGCTCCATTTGATTTTGAGATTATTCATAAAAAGCGGACTAATAATATTCTCCTTGATTTTCTTACTAGAGAATTTTTGAGGTAATAACTCTTTTAATTTTTTTGACAGAATATGAGACCTGCATATAGGCCTCCTTGAGGGAGGGGACGAGTAAGAAAACCGAAATCTTCCTATAGCAGAGGAAATATCCTAGCCCAAATAGGAAATCAGCAGCTAATAACTGCTAATATCGCTGAAACATCAAGTCTTAATACAGACCACCCAATGTATAAAGAAATTTTGGATTTTATGAAATCTAAACAAGGCACAGAGAAAAATCCTCCATCATATTCCTCAGCATTGGCAGATGATAGCCATGATAACATTGAGGTTTATAACCAAAAAGGGCAAAAAGAGTTAATAGTTCTTTTAGAACAGTCCGACCTAAAAGAAGGATAACCCCTGGCAAATCATGAATGTATTTTAATATAGCATCATATGCTACCGCTGCTTATAAATACATGATGAATTATGAGCTAATCCTTTCATCTACTGGTTCAGCTGAAATTCAGCATTTTTATCCAGCTAATACAAAGAGAATTTATAATTTTTCTAAGTTTATTATAAAGAAGATAATAGCCTCAGATGAATGGAGAATTAGTACATTAAAGGAAAGAGAATATACTCATCCAGAACAGAAAGTCTCGGTAAAGTTCAATTACTGGGGTTATAGCGAAAGTTTTTATAAAACTTTCTTATATGAGAATTCCTAATAGGAAACGCTCTTGGTTCATAATATTATGTTCCAATTTATTTGAACAACAGATACCAAATTGGTTCTGTAAATAGTGGATATCATATAGTCCATCTTTGGAAATACTACCGCCAATTTTTAAGAGTTTATATACTCAATGGCTTCTCCTAAAATTATTGGTTCTCCCAAAATTATTGCATATCAAAAAGATAATATCTTTTTTGATAGCATAGCAACAATGTATTTTTTTCATAGAATTCTCTATTCCATTGATTATGAAATGAGATGTTTCTATCCTTTCACATGGCTCTAACACCACTTACAGACTGGATCGCTTCAAGGAAGCTACAAAGAACCTTTTACAGAGATACCAGCCCGGTCAAGCTACAGTCCTTTCAAGAAAACACTAAACCGCAGTCCTTTTTTAAACCCTTCAATACGCTCTCCTGGCTAATACGGGTTCTTGAGGAGCACCGGTTATGCTGCCATAACCAGGGTTTACTGCCTAGACTGTTAACTGCCTGGGCTCTATAGTCTTAACCTTAGAACTGTCGGGTGATATAGTATAAGATCAATACCAAAACATGCCTAAGAATAGTCTAGTATGCATAAGTTCAACACTTTTGTATTTAGCCTATCATTTAGGTTAAATGATTATCTATGAAATATTAAAACCTAAAATTAAAAAGTACCTGAGACTGTCGAGGTTGTGGCCAAGTGACCTTTTCTGATTTTATTTCCAATATTAACTAAACAAAGAGAAGATGTTTTTACAAAGAGAGAGAGAGAGAGAGAGAGAGAGAGAGAGAGAGAGAGAGAGAGAGAGAGACTTACACCAAATCATGCCAAGAATGAAAATTGCCTCATATACCTTGTTGAAGATGTAGCTAAAATTCTATGAGGGTAAATCTGCCTTAAACAACCGTCTTGAATCAACATAACAAGATAATAGATGTTACAATGATGCTCTAAATCTTCTTCACGCTAAGTCCTGCTAGAATCACCTTCTGATTCAGTCTAGTTTATTTCGAATTTTAGAGGAAATTCAAGAGCGTCTTTGGGTGAAATATAATGGATGATACTCCTAGAATAAAAGAGAATTAGTCTCATTGCCCTTTATATATTATACCAAGAATAGGAAACTACACTGCCCAACATGAAAAATGGGTTGTCACGCCCCGGTCACTACACCTAGCGAGACATTTGGCACAAGTCGACTGAAACATATAGCCTCCTTCTTCCCTCTTATGCATCGCCAGCGGATTGGCCGCGCCAAAAGCCAATTTACCAAGCTTTATTTAGGTGTGGAGTGTAACAACGTGTGTCGGGATTTTGATTTGGAGGTCCGTAGGTGGTGATACCCAATTTCGCCCTCATATTTTATAAACCTTTCTGTATACCTTCAAAATATCATTTTCAAATTTATAGAGTTCATACAAGGGATTTTTATTATTTTTAAAGCATTTAAATTTGATTTCTTGCATTTTGCTAAATTGTCAAATATTTATTAATTACCGTTTCAAATTATTTTGGGTGATTATCTACCCAAGTTAATTATTTATACCCATATGCATATTCTATATTTTACTTTATTTTATATTTGCATTTTCACTATTTACACATTATTTGCAATACTAGCTTATACTCTACAAATAATTGTATTTCATTGCATTATTTAGGTCAAAATAGCATTTTTATGTTTTTACAATATTCAGTTACTATTTTAAAGTATTAGATTAAAAAAAGTATTTCTTATATTTATTTAGCTATTTTATTAATTTATTTTTCATAATTTTATTTGTTTTAATTACATCCCAATTTTTAGTCTATTTTCGGACCAAACAGGCCAAAAACATCAGGCCAAACTCTCAAAACCACTAGCTCATTCCCCTAAAGCCCGGACCAAACAACCCCTTAGCAAACCCCGTCGGGACCCGTTAAGCGACCAGCCCCATCTCCTCTCTTAAAATCATGGCCATTGATCTCTTAAGATCAGCGGCCCACAACCATTTCTCTGTTTCTAATTACCCGACCCCCTAAACCCTAATCTCATTTTCTCCCAACCTACCGCCGCTAAACTCTCTCAACTCCTTCCACTCTCTTCTATGAACCCTAGTCGCCTTACCTCCCCAATCTCTTCGAATCCGGCTATACTATAGATTCTTTTCACGATTTGCTTACCTTATTCACATCACCCCACTACTACTCACATGCTCGTGGTGTTACTTAATACTCGCCCTAATTCTGGCACGTATTATCTGTCCATATCGGACCCGAAAAGCTTTGATCTTCAAGATTTAGATGATATCTCGTCCATATACATGGAAAAGGGTTTGATTTCCCAAGCCAACTGGCCGATTTCAAATGCTGAACCCTAATTAGGGTTTGAAATTCGATTTTTGCTTTTACCTGCTACTTTACTGATTGCATGTGATATTTTCTTTCCTTATGTGTGATTTCTTTCCTTGTTTGTTTGCCTGATTGAGTTCTATATAATCCCTTCCTAGTTTTAGGAAGACTTTAAATACTCCTACTCCCTCACTTACTTACTCTAATATTATGAAATTACTGGGTTCTTGGCTGGCTAAAAGTCACGGCCACCGGAATTGATTCATTAACTTCCCCAGTTCGAGCACTGCTCAGAGCTTGTTTGAAGCTCTTGTGAACTCTGATGCACTAGACTTGGGAGTTTTTTTGTTCTCTCTTCGTCACTGTTAATCATATCACTATTAAGATTAAGTTTGCCTCCTTTGTTTGCTCATTTCATTTGCAACTGGTTAGTACTCTTTCTCTTGGAAGTTCTATTCCTTTGTTAATATGTATACTTTGAGCCTCTTCACATAGTTTAGTTATCCCGCAATTTGAACTTTAATGTTTTATTATATGCTCTACTGATTTGTTGGGCTTAATAATGTTTCTCTACAATTCCACCTATTTTAATATTGTCTAAGTTCAAGATTTCTAGATGAGCGGCATGTTCTTTCAATGAGCAGTCGATTAGCATAATTCTGCTCTCTTAGGATTGACTCTAAGTTTTTATACTTTTTATCTACCATGATCCTATGCATTACTTTAGACTTTTTGGAGCCCCATGCAGTGACAAATGCATGTTAAGAGTTTCAAAGGGTTAAATCCCTCATATATGAAATAAGTAATTGCTTGTAATTGTCTTGGACCATGCCTACCAATTTGAATGCTTGGTTTCTAATTGATTGTGATCATGTCTCCCTAGATTTCCATATTGAAACATTCATGTAGAAGTTTTGCCCGAATCAGTTCATGATCATGCCTCTTAAAAGTTATGTGCTAAGACTCCATTACCAGAATTGTTCTTTCATGGCTTGCTTTAATTATGTGACTTTATATGAGTATGTTGTTTATTGTGTTTCATTTGGCTCTCCTGCTGAGTATTGCGTACCTAAACTGACATCTTCCTATGGTTAGGATTCTTCCTTAGCTACCTTTAAAAGCTAGATTATTGATTACATATCCTTGTTCGCCATTCTATATGATTAATGTTCTAATTATTCTGTGGTATCCACCTTTATGATGTTGTATTTTAATATGTTGGATAAGTGTCATATATGAACCTATGTGTTCTGCGTGTGTGTGTGCCTGCAAGTCCTTCTATGCCTAGAATCTGAAGTGGTGTGACCAATTTGGTATTGTGCATATTGTTGCTTGTGTCTCTATGTTGGTTAATGGGGTAAGGCAGATGGTCGTCATTGTCATATACTCCTAGCTTGATGTGTCTTTGTTTGGGTAATTGGCTTCGAGATACACCACTAGCACTTGAAGTTTTGGGCATGCAACCCATGTGAGGATCTAACACATATTCTAAGGCCCAAAAACATCACTAGGTTACTCTGCTTTATATTGGGCATGTAATTGTTCTATTTCAGTTTGTAACTATTCTATTTAGCCTTGTATTATTTCGTTTTGGTCTATAATAATGTGTAATAATGAATGATGGGGGAAACAAGTGAAAAGGGAGACTGGGATACTTTGATTTTTGCATGAGTGGATAGAAAGCATGCCTATAGGATCTAAATATCTTACTTGTTATCTTACTTGCCATGCTATGTTTGAGAATTATTTGTGCATAGACAACATGTCTACAGGCTGTCAACCTTGAATATTCACTTCAAAAGCATGACTTAGTCCCCAAATTAATCTTGTCAACACGACTCGCTTTTAGAAAACATGCCTACGGGATCTAAATTGAACCTGCTTGCTACTCGTTTAACCTAACTCACTTCTAAATATAGATATCATGCCTATAGGATGCCGATTCAAATAATTGAAACTGCTCACAATTAATATCTTTTTTCTCAATTACATGGCTCGCCCAGAAAGCATGATTATAGGATTAAGTAAATAAACCTGCGCTTTCAATAGTTTCACTGCCCAGACTTGACCATTCAGAAATCATGGCTGTAGGATTCTATGTTAACTATCGAAATTGTTTGATTATATGGCTCACCTAGAGAACATGGCCATAGGATCAAAGTAATGGAATTTATGATTTAAGAACAACTTCATCGCCGAAACCTAGCCATCTAGAAATCCTGCCTATAGAATTTTGTATTAACTGTTGAATGGTTTAATTATACTCGCTCGTATAGAAATCATGCTTATTGGATTTGAATGACTCAGCAAATTCCAGTTCCTGGACTACCTATACTCTTCCACCTAGTCTTCGGCATAGTTAACACAAATAATAACTATCTATTTACTTAATTGCGTGCATATGAGTCTCTATAAGGAGGTAAACTTGAGCCTTTTGAGCTACTTATATATTGTGAAGTCCTCCTACTTGTTTTGATTGTGTGATATTTTGTTTTTATCGTTTTAAGCAGGCTATGTGAGTCTAGAACCACCCATATAGTAGGTCAAATGCCTTCTGGACCATAGGCATCGGGCAGATAAGAACATCTAGGACGCGATTTAGAATTGAACTAGTACGCTTACGTAAGCAACTTCAAGATAGTAATCGAGTCGTGGGAGATGATAGTTTTTGCTCACTGAATAACATGTGCAACCGTTATACTTAAGGGAGTTGTGAAGTATTATTTATGTTGCACAGGGTGATCCTTTAGGCTAAAAGACATAGGACACCCCCCCCCCCCAT
>MCJB01051785.1:211367-260040 GCA_002018475.1 Nicotiana obtusifolia
CCCCCCCCCCCCCATACACAGTTATTACTTGCTTATTGAAACCTAGATTGGACTAGGATGTATCTTGTAATTCTCAAGAGTTTTACCAATTAGTGGACAAGTTATTTCCTTCATTTGAGTGTAATAATTTTATCCTATTCAGTGTTTTGAATAAATTGATTGGTTATTTGGACTCTCTACTCTCTCTTAATTAATATGCCCATATAGGGTTATTATAATTTGATAATCCGTTTAGTGTGAAATTCGATCGGAAACCACAGTTGTGGACCTCGAAGAGTATTAATCCCTTTTATTTGAGGTAACTTGAGCCCTTGCCTAATCTTTGGTAACATGGACTAGTTAAAACTAAATTATTCGCAAATAGGTGCCCTAACGCACCTCAAAATCGTTAGGTGGCGACTCTTCTCTTTTAACACCCCTTTAAAAGAGTTGTCACATGCAACTGGGCATGACAGCATAACGACTCTGCTGGGGATATACTTAGGCTCTTATCATAAAAAAAATTTACTTGTGTGGATTGTTGAATTATTTGACTTTTTCCATGTGCCTCCCTCTTCCTACCCCCTTATTTGCTTGAAATTTCTACATCATGAACCTCCCTTCCCCATCCTTTATTAGCTTCAATCTAATTATGTTTTCAAATTTTTGTGAAATATGCTAAGTTTTTCCTTTGTCTTTTCTTTTCCATTTCTCTCCTGCTCATTTTATCGCGTTGTGTAATACTATTTTTAGAAACCCACTCTGATCAAAATGTGCATGCATCATGTTAAAACCTAGGGTGGATTAAACGCCCATGGTGTATTAATACATTTAGATAAGCCTGGTCCTAAGTCCAAAGGGATCTCCACAATCCCGAAGGACACACTCATGTTATGTGCATTACTTGGAGAAAATATTCCAACATTTTGTCTGTTATTGCGTAATTAATCAAATCTAGAGGAAAGGGCTAACTCTTTTGTTTGATGCAGAAAATGAGGCATGAAATGCCCATGTTCGACATGGTCCAAAATATCCAACCTCTATTGATTAATTGGTGGAACGACCTCGCACCATGTGACAGGAATCATGTAAGAAGGGTATTGGGTAATTTTTCATCCTTGATGAACATCCGACCGAACAAGGAACTAATTGAGGTAGCCACTATGTTTAGGGATGAAAAGAGAGTCGTCTTTCGATTTGGAAATGTGGAGATGACTCCTCTTTCGGAATAAATCGGGGGTTTCGCCAAACTTCCGTGGCATAGTCCGGGTCTTTTAGTGCCAGAAGATCGTACCCCAGGCGATTTCCACAAGATGGTTGGGTTCAAGAATAATGATGAGTTGGGTTGATTCAAGAAGTCCTACATTCCCGTTGATTTTATCTATGAACGGTACGGACACAACAAATCATACTGTTTGCATCATGAGGAATTGGCTATCACCTCTGTGGGATGGTTTATCATTGAGTTTATATCTTCATAATTTGCTTTCTGGGTTTGCTAATTTTCCCAATACAAGGAGGGAAAATTCACACTCATGGTCGCCAGGACCATGATAGAAGGGATTGAGGGACCAAAATACAATATTGTTCCTATGATACAAGTTGAGATGTCCCGAGCTTTCGATCAATGCAAGCATGGGGCGGGATACTTCAAGGACTACAATCTTATGCTATAGATTTGGTTGCTAGAACATCTTCAAAGAGGAGACTATGTTAAGAGTTCTTGTGTAGGCCATTGAATGATTATATCGCCAGTCATCATCCAAAGAATATGACATTTACGCCTGATAGATTGCCAAAACCTAGAAATGCTGAAGAATGGGTATGCCTTTTCAGTAATTTGACTGACTTTCCCAGCAAATAGTTCATAATCCGGTCCAAATAGGCCACCCATTTTAGTGTTGATTGGGTTGCAATGCATCTACCCTTACGCTCCTATAAGGGTAATGAGACAAGCAGGAAGGAAATAGGTTATAACACGGGTATCCAACATGACACAGTATAAGGCAGACTTCAAAGGGGATGTCATTCCTTTCAAGTTTGAGGCTGTACACATGTGGAATCAAAAGATCATTGTAGATGGAGAGACTACTCAGCCTAACAGGTATCATGCCGGACACATGTATTACTACCTTTCCTGGTTAGAAGATGACATAACCGGGGATGTCAAACCGGGAGTCAACCTGAAAGGAAGGATCATAGATGAAGAAGTCGAGGATCAGGTAAAGTACAAAAGTTGCGCAAGAGGGTTTTTTAATCTGAAGCCAAACACCTGGAACAACATAAGATAGACATGGAAGCGATAAAAGAATGGAAGGAGATCGCGAACAAGTCAAAAGAAAGGCAAGAACATTTAGAGCAAGGGTTGATGGAATTGGAAGGAAAGCTGAGGAAGAGGCTCTGGGACTTCCAACGATGGTCTACGACGAGGGATGAAAGCTGGAAATAACGTACTTGCTGCTCGACATGTGCGACCTTGGGAATGTGATTGATGGAGGAAGAGAGAAAAGCACGGAGAGGGTCCAACAGGGACCAAATAGAATAGGAAAAAGTTTCTTTTATTGTTTTATAATTAGATTTCATTTAGACTCGATGTAATAAGGCTTTATACCATTAGTAACTCTATTTTTATTTAGAAATAGATTGGTTTAATTTATTTTTCACATTAATGGGATGAGGCAACATTGGCACGAATTTTTTCAAAGTCTACTTGTCGCTTAGGCCTACCTCGGGCACAATGAGGTCCCCAAAATATGACGTGAACCATTACATACTTTACGTGCTATCTGTTTAAATATATTGCAAGACTCTTTTATTTCGTCTTACTAACATGGATAACTTTTGTTTTTCTTTCTTTTTATTATTCCAATTCCCAAAGTTTGGTTCGTGTATTCTGGCGACGTCAGCATATCACACTAGATCTAGAGGTTCTCTACCTCCTCCCCCACCTAACAACATCAAGAACAAAGTTAAAGGAAAGATGGATGATTTGAGTGGCAACAGAAAAGAGAATGCTCCTATTGTAGAGAATGTAGAGACTTCATGTGGAAGAAGTATACCAGTGGTGAATGAACAAGTTCTGCGATTAGAACATAAGATTTTGGAGTTGCAAGGCAAACTTGAGCAGGTCCGCAACCTTGCCAATCCCTTACCTTAAACGTCCCCGACGTCAATCACCAAAATATTACCAATCAAAACTAGACACCACCCCAGAAACCACCACCCCAAAATCCACCACCCCTAGCTCCACAAAACCCCCTATTACACTGCAACACCACAAGGCCACAGCTCCCCAAAACCATAACCTTCCACCATCACATACTCCTCAGTAACACCACCATAATACGACCCAATACCCGCAAACCGCCACCTACCCTGCTCCTTAAATATGCCACAAACTACCCATGATCCACCCCAAGCATCCATCAATGATCATTCATACACTCAAGTCCCTAGAACTCATCAAAGCAACCCCATATAAGTGGAAACTCTACCACACACCCCACAGCAAATACTATACCTAGCCGAACCTACCAAAAAGGACCTGCTCATTTGGAACATGGCCGAGGAACTAAAGAAGTGTTCTAGAAGGGTCCAGAATGTTGAGGGAGGAAAGGGCATAGAAGGATTGAATTATGAAGATTTGTGTATCCAACCAGATGTGGAGCTACCGGAGGGTTACAAACACCCAAAATTTCAAATGTTTGATGGCACCGGTGAACCCAAGGTGCATTTGAGGACTTATTGGGATAAACTCGTGGAGTAAGGAATAAAGAGTAAATCCATATGAAGTTGTTCACGCAAAGTCTCACTGGGGATGCTTTATCCGGGTACATTAGTCAGAACCCAAATAAGAGGCCTAATTGGGTAAGTATGGCATCAGACTTTATCCATAGATTCAGATTCAATACAGAAAATACATCGGATGTTTTCTATATCCAGAATCTCAAGAAGAAACCCACAGAGACCTTTCGTGAGTATGCCACTCGTTGGAGATGAGAAAATACCAAGGTGAGGCCGCTGCTAGAAGAGGAACAAATGAATAAGCTCTTTGTCAGATCTCAAAACCCACAATACTATGAGAGATTGATGGTCATAGAGTATCACAAGTTCTCCGACACCATCAAGTTGGGAAAAGAATAGAAGAAGGCATCAAGAGTGGCATGGTTACCAACTTTTAAGCTCTGCAAGCTACCAATAAAGCTTTGCAGTCTGGAAGTATTTCCAAGAAGAAGGAAGTGGGTACCGGGATGGTAGCCTAAGGACCGAAGTCTTCTCTCACGTATCCAACACCCCACCAACATATCAACCTTCACCCCCAAAGAACCATTACACCATTACTACCTACCACGCCTACAATACCCAGCCAGTATACTACTCATCTCCACCTGCCCGTCAGAACTATCCAAAACCCTGACCAAATTTCGATCGTATAACTCCTAGACAATACAACCTTATAGCCGAGCCCATAGCCCATTTGTACGAGAGACTAAAAGTAGTCGGTTATGTCACTCCCATTCCTACAGTTGCTATTGAAAATCCCTCTCAGTGGGTCAACCCGAACAAGACTTATGCCTATCACTGAGGCATGAAGGGACACACTATTGGGGAATGTTGCATGTTGAAAGACATGATCCAGACATTGATTGACACCAAGGTAATACAGGCAAAGGAATCCGCACCGAATGTCCCGTAATAACCTCCTTCTCGATCAAAGGGGTGAGGGAGTAAATATGATAGAGACTGATGAAAAGTGGGACAAGGAAGGATCCATCGGTCTTATTTGAGAGGGAGACACTTCTATGACATCCCCTGTCACACTCTTGCCGATTGTGGTGCAAACTAAGGCACCATTCGAGGTTGAAATGGCCACATCCAGGTCGATGTTCACTGTGATGGTAGCTCCATCGCCATCCTACCAATCTAATGATGTTCCTTGGGATTATGCGGTAGAGGCACGAAGGAAGGGAAAAGTCAAGATGGAAGAAGCAGGTGTTGCCTAAGGAGTGACAAGGACATGCAGGGTCTACATGCCAAAAAATCTTAGGGGAACGAGTAAGGAGACCACACCAAAACCACCTACTGTTGAAACAGTTAGTAATGATCTATGGAGAAAGGTACAGACAATATAGTATTATATTGTTGATCACCTAAACAAAAATCCCGCTTAAATATCATTCTTGTTGTTGTTACAAAACTCAGACGCACACAAGAATGCCTTGATGAAGGTGTTAAGCGAATCCTACGTACCTGCTGGCAGCACTAGTGGAGAGATGAAAAACATGGTGGGACAAGTGCTAGAGACACACAAAATCACCTTCCACAAAGTTGAGTTGCCACTGGAAGGTTTAAGTCATAACAAAGTATTTCAAATCACTGTGCTATATGAAGACAAGTTCATTACTCGAGTTTTGATTGATGGGGGTTCAAGTCTGAACATATACCCTTTGAATACTCTAAAAAAATTGGGCATAGGTATATCGGAGATACGGTTGGGAAGCATGAATGTGAAAGCATTCAATGGGTCCCAAAGAGCTACAATTGGAGAAATTAGCCTGGATTTGAATATAGGCCCGACCATGTTCGATGTCGAGTTCCAAGTGATAGAAATCTCCGCCGCCTATAACCTGTTGTTGGGACGACCATGGATACACATTACTGGGGCAATTGCTTCTACTTTGCATCGAGCCATGATGTTCGAGTGGAATCATACGGAGGTAGTTATCTAGGGGGACGAAAACAATACTATCTTTACCAACCAAACAGTACCACCAGTTGAGAACAAAAGGAAGTTGGGCGGAGAAACGTTTTTACTGTATCAAGCGAATAAATATGGTTGAGAAATGACGATGGTGGAGCAAGAAAGTGCTAAGCATGGTGCTTTGGTTAGGGTATGAACCAGGTAAGGGTCTTGGTCCTAAGCTTCAAGGGATAATAGAACCAGTACGACCGTGTACTCAAGGCACAACCTTTGGTCTCGGGTATGAATAAACTATTCAAAAATATGAGGATTGGTCACCATTATGGCAAGACTTCCCTTACCCATTTCCTAAACCCATACCAGTGCTACACCAGATATTCCACAAGGCCAACGTGATTTGGGGTTCTGAAGAAGATGCGACATTAGCTGGCATGAGGAGTCTATTTCCGAACGAGGAAGATATGGACTGCAATGCAACCTTGGAGGAGGAGGAGAAAGACCTTACCATCAAGATAGTGGGAGATGGAGTCGTTCTCAGCAACTGGACCGCTGTACCATCCTGGGCTCGCCGAGCACCTGCTTTAGCAGAACAAGCACGATTTCTTTTTAAAATTCTTTTCAGGCATTTAAGACATTTCAGTATTTTGTTTTGAAATAAATACTAGTGACATCGAGTTGTATTTATCTGACAGTTTTAAGTTTTAATTAATGCATCATTGCTTTTTGTTTATTTATATTATTATCTCTCTGCATTCTTTTCAGCATGACTATTACCTATCATGTTGAATCTACAACTGTGACATGTAATGACATAACACAACACGATGAAAGTGATTCAGAAGAATGGAAAAATGATGTAATACTCAAGCACATTGTTAGAGAAGTAGAGGTCCGAACCGGTCAAAGAAACTCACATTAGCATTCATCTATCACTGTCAGACAAGGAAGTGTATAGCAAATTTATGAAGGAATATGAGGACATTTATGCATGGTCTTATGACGATATGACAGGGTTGAGCACATCAATAGTAGCCCACAAGCTACCTACCAACCCTATATGTCCACTAGCAATATAGAAACTCAAAAAATTCAAGCCAGACATGAGTTTGAAGATAAAAGAGGAGGTTACCAAAGGAAAAGAACATGGGTTGCCTCCTAAGAAGTGCCTGATTTAACATCGTGGTATGATGCAGCGTAAAAACATCCTCACGTTAAGTAAATGACCTCCACCACGTGGATATCTCTAACCTTGCCCAAGTAGTGCTTCACCTGGTGACCATTGACTCGGAATACTTCATTGTTTTTGTTTTTCAAGTCTAAAGCACCAAAAGGTGTCACACCAACAATTCCAAATGTACTACTCCACTTGGATTTTAGCTTTCGCGAAAACATTCTCAATCTTGAGTTAAACAACAATAGAAGATAGCCCACCTTCAAATCTTTGTTCCAAATGTATTTGTCGGTAAGGCCTCATAAATTTTTAGAAAGGAACTTAAGGTTTTGTGGTGCCGAGGTAGGATAATATGTTCGAAGACGGACTTTTTGGGTTGTAGAATGCATTGAAGAGTTGGTGGAAATTTTTGGCAGAAGAAGGCAATTATTCAATCAAGTTCGCGATCGTAGAATCATTCCACGGGCCGCCCATCCATTGTGGAGTTGAGCAGAAAATTTTTTGAATTTTGAAGGTGTTTTGCGGTCCATTTTCTATTTTTATAACCCGACCCCGTTTCTTATAAAATTACTTTGGAGTTATTTTGGCTGGGTTAAATGCATATTTTAGAGAGATAGGAGTGCTCTAGAGAGAGAGAGGAAGGATCCCCAAGTGCATTGATCATCAATCCCAGCCCTAATCTTGAAGATTCAAGGGAATCACTCACCATACTATCATCTACCTGGGTAAGACCTTGTCCTAAAATCTACATGCAATTGTTATGGGTTTAAGTAGGTTATGGAGTTGCAGATAGGCCATGCATGTGACATTAGGTGGTAGTATGTAGGGTTGGAGAACTATTTTGGGTAGTTTTCTTGTTGAAAATTGTTGAGGGAGGAAGGGATTTCCATTGTAGAGATTTATAGTCGATTTTGCATAATAGGTGTTTGACAAAATTCCCAAGAGACTTATTTCATGAGAATCCTTCTAATTATTATCCAATTTTTGCTATCTTCCTATAGATTGATATTGCTAGAAGTGTTGGCACATTGTAGTAGCCTAAGGAAAGCTCAAGAAAGGTATGTTGGCTAAACTCCTCTCTTAGAAATCGGTTTGCATGGTGTCCCTGTAAGTTTCAAGTATGGTTGGCCAGGTTCCTAATTCCCATGTTCTGAGTTTTTCCTAATAAATTCGATTATTTAGGTTTCCTGTAGAGTGAGGGCCTCTTCTTCCTGCCTTTTCTGTAAGAGACTTTCTTTCTTGCCTGATTATGGGTCTACCTGCCTTATTTATACCAAGTAAGCGAAGTGTCGAAAGATGTATGTACTCAAAACGTGTTCCAACTACTCCTATCTCATTATGATCTCTTTCAGGATTGTGTTCAAGTATGGTATAGGTATTAAAATATTATAACTTCAATTCATGTTTGAAAAGAAAGGTTATGCTTAACTTGGAAAGAAAACCCAATGTGCTTAAGACTCTTATAGCTCATATACATATCAAATCTCTATTTCCAAATTCCCTTATTATTGATAAACTATGACGATGTTTGGAAGTGAAAAAAGTGAGAGTGAGATATAAAAGGTGGCTATGGTGGTTGTAACTAGAGCGTATGATTTGAATTCGTGTTTCAAATGTAAATCACCATGATCTCCTTTGTAAGAGTTTCCAATCTGTTTTGAGTTCTTAGTTACCATGAGTCGAAACTGTGTATTTCCTTTTTAAATAAGTATTTAAAAAGGAAATGGTGTACTACTCGTTTATGATTTTTAACTTGTGTTGCGATTGCAATTCGTTATGCTCCATGCTTTGGAAAGAAATCTATTGTCTTTAAAGCCTTCATTACTAATTAACTTAAGGTTATGATTTTTGGAATATTCTATGTGTTGATGTCTATGATGATGATCCTTGAAAGTAAAGAAATGAAAGTGTGGTATATGTGATACGACCATTGTGCCATGAATGAAGAATTACATGTGTGGCCAAGAGAGCCAATGATATAGTGATGTTGTGAGTGGGTGAAAGTACTAATGAAGTGATATATGGTGTGAAAGGTTATGAGGTGAATGTATTTGTGTTTCTGTTTCCTTTATGTGCAAAACTGAATCATTAGCGAGCCGAAGAACGGTGGGTCGTAAGGCCCACACCCGAAACTACACATGCCGGTGTAGGAGTGGATTGTGATTATTCCCCTTAATCGAGATGAGATTGATGTGTTCAGATTATTCCCCTTGATTGGGATGAGATTGTTGATGGCCTTGGAGTGGAAGTTGACCCTCATGGCATATGTGGGAAGGCGGCCTAGCCGATCATGTGGAGATCAGATGCCATGTCATGCGCATGGCGGTTCCAAATCTTGGTAACACCTTTTTTTTCCACATCACATGTCAAATCACATTGTTCATGGAGAGATGACCTAGCTGATCGGGCGTGATCGGACTCCATGCTAAAAAAACGGTGGTATATCGGTGCTAATGATCTCCCAACCAAAAATGATATTATTTTCCTATTTTGAAAATTATTATGTTTTAACTTGGAATTTGGATATCATTGATTGTTACTTGCTATTTCCAAGATTTTCCCTTTCTTATATTAACATTCTATTTCAAAAGAGGACATTTAGCTTCACATACTAGTACTATTCCACATGTACTAATGTCCCTTTGGGGGGGGGCGCTGCATCTTCAATGGATACGGGTGGTTCATTAGCGGGCAGCTTTGATCCTCGTTAACGATTACTCTCTATTCAGCAGGCTTTGGTAAGCCCTACTCTGTTCTGGGCCTTATGTCACTTGACGTTGCACTTAATGTTTTGAGGTATAGCCGGGGCATTGTTGCCGGCACTATCATATTACTCTTGTATGCATTAGAGGCTCCGTAGACATGTTGTGGGTGGTGTTTGATGTCGGGTAATGAACTAGAAGTGTTGGTATTTGGCAAACATTTTTTCCTTTGTAATTATGAACTTAAAGTATTTTTAAAATTGTAAAATGAATCTCCTTTGAGTAATGGAAAAAGAATGTGGAACACTTTACTCTTCTCATGTCTATCTCTTATTATTGAGTCTTATATCGTTCATGGGTAGGGTTGGGTAAAAGGCATCAAATAAGCTTGCTTGACCGGAGTATTTCGGTTTATTGCCGGTCGCGATCCCCGAGGTCGGGGCGTGACATTGTCATGAAGATATTTCATCTTTTCTTTGTACAAGGACAAACTCGTATATGCATGGTATCGGAACTCATCCAATTTATTCAAATGTGTAACCCGCAAGTTAGCGTCTACATCCCAATCAAGATTCAATTTCTTTAGAGACCACATTGCCTTGTGCTCTAGTTCCACAGGAAGATGACAAGCTTTCCCGAAAACCAACCGGTATGGAGACATTTCGATAGGTGTTTTGTAAGCCGTCCGATAAGACCATAACGCATCATCAAGCTTCTTGTACCAATCCGTCCGATTACCATTCACTGTTTTAGATAAGATACTCTTTATCTTCCGGTTGGAGACTTCCACTTGCCCACTAGCTTGTGGGTGATAGGGAGTCGTGACCTTGTTAGTAACACCATACTTGCTAAGTAAAGTGTCAAAAGCTTTGTTGCAAAAATGTGATCCCTCATCGCTTATGATTGCACGTGGAATACCAAATTTTGTAAAAATATTCTTCTTCAAGAAAGCCACTACACTTCTCACCTCACTGTTGGGTAAGACGACAACCCCAACCCATTTGGACACATAATCCCCCACGACCAAGATGTAAGTGTTTCCACAAAAGCTCACAAATGGCCCATGAAGTCAATGCCCCAAACATCGAAAATATCAATCTGCAAGATGGTTGTGAGAGGCATTTCATTTTTCTTTGAGATTCCAGTGGCCCGTTGACATTCATCACATCTTTTCACCTAATCACTACCATCCTTTTAAAGAGTAGGCCAATAGAAACCACAACTAAGAACTTTGGCCACCGTTCTTGCTCCACCATGATGACCACCATATAGTGAAGAATGACAAGCCCCAAGAATATCACCTTGCACTTCTTCCAGTACACACCTTCTAATCACCCCATCCATACAAATCCGAAAAAGGTATGATTCATCCCAATAATAATCTTGACGATCTCTTTTAAGCTTCTTCCTTTGGTTTGAAGAGAACTCCTCCGGAATGATTCCACTCATAAGAAATTTTGCCAAGTCCGCGGACCATGTCACCTCTTTTATTGAAACTTCAAAAAGTTGATCATCGGGAAAGGAGTCATTGATTTCAAGGCCATCATGCGGCCTCCCCTCCTCCACCAAACGAGAAAAGTGGCCCGCCACTTGGTTTTCACTACCTTTCCTATATTGGATATCAATATCAAATTCTCGCAAAAAAAGCACCCATCTCATCAACCGGGCTTTGGAATCCTTTTTGCTCATAAGATAACAAAGTGCCGCATGGTCCGTGTGGATAATAACTTTGGCACCCATCAAGTACGGGCGAAACTTCTCAATTGCAAACACAATAGCAAAGAGCTCTTTCTCCGTAACAGTATAATTGATGTGGGCACTATTCATAGTCTTACTAGCATAGTAGACCAGATAGAATACGTCACTTGCATCACACGAGTTCAAAAGGCACACTTCAATTTGGAGCGGTAATGATAGGAGTAGTTGTCAACTTGAGTTTCAAAAGTTCAAAAGCTCTCATGAAATCATCATTGAAATTGAACTTGGCATCCTTCTCAAGGAGCTTGAACAATGGGTTCACCACTTTGGAGAAATCTTTGACAAACCGCCGTTAAAAACCTGCATGGCCTAGGAAACTCTGCACACCCTTCACCGAAGTTGGGGGTGGAAGCTTAGAGATTACCTCAATCTTTGCCTTGTCAACTTCAATTCCATTCTTTGAGATTTTATGGCCAATGACAATACCTTCCTCAACCATGAATTGTCATTTCTCCCAATTGAGTATCGAGTTGGTTTCTTCACATCTAGCCAAAACTTTGTCCAAATTTGCAAGACAATCATCAAAGAATCCCCAACCACCGAGAAGTTATCCATGAAAACTTCAAGGTAGACCTACACCGCGTTTGTGAATATAGCCATCATACACTATTGAAAAGTCGTCGGTGCATTGCACAAACCAAATGGCATCCTCTTGAAAGAAAAACTACCATAGGGACACGTAAAGGTTATTTTCTCTTGATCTTTCGGAGCAATGAGAATTATGTTATAGCCCGAGAACCCATTAAGAAAGCAATAGAAAGCATGGCCGGCCAATCTATTGAGCATCTGATCAAAGAAAGGAAATGTAACGTGATCCTTCCTTGTTACTTTGTTGAGTTTGCAATAATCCATACAAACCCTCCAACAGGTCACCGTTCTTGTAGGAATCAATTCATTCATATCATTGGTAACCACCGTCATGCCCCTATTCTTTGGGACTCATTGAACCAGAGAGGTCCATGAACTATCGGAGATGGGGTAGACAACCCCAGCATCAAACCACTTGATAATCTCCTTCTTGACAACTTCTTCAGTTTTTTTTTATGTTTAATTGACGGTTTAGCACCATCCTCCAACTTGATCTTATGCATGCAAAAGGTGGGGCTTATACCCCGAAGATCCGCCAAGACCTACCCAATAGCCTTCTTCCTCTTTTGTAACACCACCAATGTGGAATCAACCTGCACGTCAGTACAACAAGAGGAATGATTAACCGCTAAAGTAGAACAAGAGACAAGAAATTCATACCGAAGGTGTGGAGGCAATGACTTCAACTCCAAAGTAGGTGGTTCTTCAATATAAGGCTTTGTAGGAGGAGTCTTCTTATTTTCAAGATCCAAAGATAATTTTCGGGGTGCATAGTTGTACGACCCCATTCCTTGCAAAGAGTCCATGCATTCCATGAACCCATCCATCTCGTCATCATCAAAATTGAGAAAAACGGCCTCCAATATATCACCAACATTGATAGTAGCACTTGTATCATCAACAATAACATCGGTCACTAAGTCCACAAAAGAACTCGCCTCGTTGCTATTTTATTTCCTGTAAGGCCCCAAAAGATTCCCAAGGAATTTAAGGTTTCGTGGTGCCAAGGTAGGCTAATTTATTGCATTTTCGGACTTTTTGGGTTGAACAATGTGTTGGGAAGTTGGGGAGTTGAATCGTTTCGACCTCGCGAAGCCAGGTCTGCAGCACGCTAGACCCTGCTATATACCTCGCGAAGCCAAGTCTGCGGCGCGCTAGACCGTGCTATAGAGCTCGAAGCTCAAGGTCTGTAGCACGCTAGACCGTACTGCAGAGCTCGCGGCACAAGGCTTGTAGCGCGCTAGACCGTGCTATAGAGCTTGCAAATCCTGGTTCGTAGCCCGGTCCGGATTTCGGAGGGTCTATTTTTCTATCCTTATAACCCGACCCTATCTCGATAAATAGATGTGAAGGATCATTTTTAAAGGGAATATATGATATTTTAGAAAGAGGAAGTGCCCTAGAGTAAGAGGAGAAATCCCTAAGCTAATTGTTCATCAAAATCTTGCTCAAGCCTTGAAATTCAACAAGAAACCTCACAAGTTCTTCACCTAAAAGGTAAGGTTCCATACACTAGTTTTCAATTTCGAATTTGGGTAGAAGATGGATGATTGGGAGTGTGATTCTTGGGTGTAAGAGTATTATTTATACATGAACGTACCAATAAGGTTTGTGGGAAGATTGTTGAGCTCAAACAAGTAAAGATTGGGTTGTGGAATGAAGGAAATCTTGTGGAAGAACCTTGTAGTCAAATTAACACACCTAGTGTTTGGTAAAATGCTCAAATGAGCTAAAACCACGAATACCTTCCTAATTTGTGTTCAATTTTGTTATATCTCAAAATAGATTGGGAATTCTAGGATTTCCAGAACATTGTAGTAATTTAAGAAAAACTCAAAGCGAGGTATGTTGGCTAAACTACTCTCTTAGAATAGAATTCCATAAGATTCCCGTAAGTTTCAAGTATGGTCGACTCAAGTTCCTAATACCCATATTCCGAGTTGTTCCTAATAAATTCGATTATCCCAAGTAAACAAACTGTTGAAAGATGTATGTATTCAAAATGTGTTCTAATTATCACTCTATATTATCCTTCGGGAATGTGTCCAAGAATGATATGTGCATTAAAATGTTTTGGCTTAGAGTCGTGTTTCAAATGACAAGTAGTATGCCAAACTGTGTGAGAAAAAGTCGATATGCTTAAGACTCTTAATTGCTGATATGTGTACCTAAAGTCTTGATTGGAAATGTCTTGTTGTTGATAATCTATAAAGATGCTTGAAAATGAAAAATCTAAATTGGGGATATAGAGTGTGGCCAACGTGTGAAGAATGAAAGTTATACATGTGGCTAGTGGTGCCAATGAAATTAGATGATGTGAGAGAGGTTAAGAAATAAGACTTGATTCAACTGTCTTTAAATGACTTCGAAAATAGAATTGTCTAAAAGCTTATGTACTCAAGCCGTGCCCATATGTGGTTGTTTTAACTAATGTTATGCTTCGTAAGTATTTTCAATGTGTTTTGCGTTCTTACATAATCGTGAGTGGAAATTGTGTATTTTCCTTTTTGGTTCTTCCTCGTGTCAAAAATTTGACACACTTGGTTTACTACCAGCTGAGAATCGCATTTTATCTTTATGACCTTGGAGCCTAGCAACCGGGCTAGTTCTAATCCTGCAACCAAAGCCTCATACTCGACTTCATTGTTAGTTAACAGAACAGTTTTAATGGCCTGCCTTAGGGTATCCCCGAGGGCGTCATTAGAACTATCCCAAGACCGGACCCTATTACGTTGGAAGCTCCATCCATAAACAAGGTTCAAACTCTTGATGTTATTTCTGACACCAGCACTGCTTCCTTTGCAGCTAAGGGCATTAACCCGGGACTGAAATCGGCCACAAATTCGTTCAAAAATTGTGACTCGATCACAGTCCTGGGTTTGTACTCAATGTCAAACTCACTAATTTCGACTGCCCATTTAGCCAAATGCCTGACAACTCAGGCTTGTGAAAGACATTCCTTAAGGGAAAGATTGTCACAACAGCTATGACTGACATTGAAAATAAGGACTAAGCTTTCGAGAGGTAACTACGAGAGCTGAGGCCAGCTTTTTGAGGTGTGGATAATGAGTTTCTGCTCCTGATAATATTTTACTAACTTAATAAAGGGGATATTTAGTACCTTTTCTTCTCGGACCAAAACGGCACTTACCGCTACTTCCGAGACCGCTAGATATATTAACAACTGCTTGCCTTCCCTCGGTTTTGATAGTAACATGGGGTTTGATAAGTACCTTTTTAGGTCTTTCAAGGCATGTAGACATTCCAGGGTCCATTTGAAATTATTCTTCTTTTTCAAAAGTGAAAAGAAGTGATGACACTTTTCAAAGGGTCTCGAGATGAATCTACTTAGAGCCGCCAATCTTCCGGTCAGCCTCTATACTTCCTTCACACTTGTCAATTGGTCCAGAATGTCCTCGATAGCTTTGATTTTACCGGGATTTACCTTGAAACTCTTTGAGAGACCAGGAACCCCAAGAATTTACCGGAACCAACCCCAAACGCGCATTTCTCCTGGTTGAGTATCATGTTATGCTTCCTCAGGATGTCGAAAGTCTCTTGGAGGTGTTTCAAATGATCTCCTGCATTCAAAGACTTGACAAAAATGTCATCAATGTATACCTCCATTGTATTGACTATCTAATTAACGAGCCTCTAATAAGTGGCTACGGCATTCTGAAGCCCAAATGGCATCAAATTATAGCAATATGTGCCAAAGTTCATTTTGAAAGAAGTTTTTTAATGATCCTCCAGGTTCATCTTGATTTGATTGTACCCGGGGTAAGCATCAAGGAAACTCATTAACTCGTGTCTGGCCGTAGCATCAATCATTTGGTCAATGTTCGGCAATCCTTATAGTCTATGCATATCCTAAACTTGTTATTTGTTTTTGGTACTACAACTACGTTGGCTAACCATTTTGGATATTTTACCTTCCGTATTGAACCAATGTTGAGTAATCGGGTTACCTCTTGTTTAACAAACATGCTCCTATCTCTGCTATCGGGCATTTCTTTTGCCTTACTGGTGGGAAATTTAGGTCCAGACTCAGCTTGTGAACGGCTACCTCCAATGGGATACCTTTCATATCTGAGTGAGACCATGCAAAGCAGTCTGCATTAACTTTAAGAAAATTTATAAACCCCAACCTGATCTTTGGGATTTAATTGTCCCCGAGTGAAACTTCCTCTCCAAAAACTCTTCGAATAAGGCCACTTGCTCAAGTTCCTATGCGATCGACTTGGTCGCATCCATCTCCTCTGGTACCTGAAAATATCTTGGAACCTGATAGGATTATGATGATTCCTCGCTCTTATTGTCTTCATTCGGAAAGGGAGAAGGCATCGATACTCGTAATTACTATTTGTTGGACTCTTTCCCTTTGCTGCTGGAAACAACCGTGTCCATCTCCCTTGTCACCGGTTGATCCTTTTCTTATTTGTTTGATTCCTTCCGGGGTTGGAAATTTCAACAACTAATAATATGTTGAGGGTACAGCCTTTATCTCATGTATCCATGGCCTTCTGAGGATTAAATTGTAACCCATATTGCCATCTACCACTTCGAATAGAGTGGTCTTTGTTGCTCGTTCGGCGTATGTGGGTAGCAAAATCTCTCCTCGGGTTGTTACGCTTGTCAAGTTGAAGCCATCTAATATTTTTATCGTCGGACCGATGTTCCCGATTAATTTTGCTTGCTCCAAAACCCTCCATTGTATTATGTTGGCTGAGCTTCTTGGGTCAACCAAAACACATTTAATTTTAAAATCTAAAATATTGAGAGAGATTACCAAAACGTCATTGTGTGGCAGAAGAAGTTCGTTAGCGTCTTCCTCCGTGAAAGTGATATCATCTTCTGCAACTTCCTGAAGTCTCTTGTTGAGAGTCACCGATATCTTTGTTTTCTTTGCTACTGAAAAGGTTACACCGCTGACTTCATTTCCTCTGAAAATCATGTTGATAATCAGCCGAGGGGAGCCTTCTGCTACCTTCGAAGGCTTTGCATTGTCCCGGCTTTGGCCGTAGTTGTTCTTGGCTCGGTCACTTAAAAGTTCCCTAAGATGGCCATTCTTCAGCAACGTCGCCATCTCTTCACAAAAATATCGTTCCCAGTTCTATGGCCGTGAGTCTATGGTATTCACACCATAAACTGGGATCCCTCTGGCTAAAATCGAATCGGATTGGCTTCAAGAAACGTGCTTCTTTGATATTCCTTTTTGCCGATACCAACTCTACTAAGCTGATGTTAAAGTTGTAATTTGATAACTTGGGATATGTAGAGTCTCGGGCCCCTGGAACCTCCTTCTCCTGTAACGACCTGTTGTTCCGCCACAATCGGTTCTTCTATCGGGAGCAAACTTATCCAATGACCGAAACCCTTTGCTGCTATGACCTTTGGTTCTTTCATACGGCAGAAAACAACCTCTAGAGGACCGCCGATCTACATCAAAATCACTTTTAAACTTTTCCTTGTTTTTGACTTTTAAACGATCTCGTCCCTTGGTTGATACAGGAAACCCGAGCTGATCGTCTCTATCCTTATTTTTGACTCATAACGGTTATGGAAATCCGCCCCATGTGATTGCTTGAAACTCGAGCAAGATTTCCTTCAGCTTTCAGGAGGCATCTGAGCTCCGCAGATTTAGACCTTTTGAATGCCTCTGCCGCCCACTCATCTGGTACCGCCGGTAATAGCATCCTCTCTTTCTGGAATCGGATCACAAATTCTCGTAGCAGTTCGAACTCGTCCTGCGCAATCTTGAATATGTCTGCCTTTCTTGCTTGAACCTTCCTTGCTCTGGCATGGGCCTTAAAGAATGAGTCTACAAGCATCTCAAAAGAGTCAATTGAATGCTCGGGTAAGAGAGAATACCATGTTAGGGCCCCCTTTGTGAGAGTTTCACCAAACTTCTTCAGCAAGAATGACTCGATCTCATGTTGAGCCAAATTGCTCCCGTTCACAACTGTGGTGTAGGTTGTGATGTGCTCCTGCGGATCCGAAGTCCTATCGTATTTTGGTTGTCTGGCATCTTAAACCTTTTTGGAATTAACTCTGGTGATGCGGTAGGTTTAAATGGCAATTGCATGTATTTTTTTGATCTGGGCCTTTTTGATCCATTGTTCATTCATTTCCCTCGTAAACCTCATGAGCTCAGTTTTGAAGGGATCATTCCCGTTGTTATTCCTAGATCCGCTACCGGTCCCTTTGGCTTCGTTGAAACCGACTCCACCCCTTGGGGTGTTGTTATTGACCCTCAAGCGTTAGGTTTGTAGGAACACTAGGAGGAACCAGACCCCTTCAGTTGCATTATTGGAGGTGCCTGATAATGCTTGTTTTAACTCCGTCATCACCTGATCCTGCCTTGAGAGGTGTTTCATGATTGTTTTCTATTTTTCTCTTAGGATTTTAATTTTTACCATGACATGTTCCTCCTCCGCATCATCGAGAGTCAGTTCCCGCACATGCCGAGTATACTGGCCATCTCAAACCGGGGTCGTCTCATCCCCTTCGTTTCGAGTCTCACTAATTGAGTCATCATGTTGGAACAATTCTTCGTGCTCCTCAATGTTGTGTGTGATGTTGACATCATTAGATGTCATATCTTTTTTCACTAAGGAAAGAATCAAAACAAGTTATAAATAAACTTAAGGATCAAAGCAATTATGCAATTGTCAAAACCTCACAGTGGGCGCCAAAGTGTTTACCTGTAAAATGGTACAGTAAAATTTCTTATGTGGTTTATAGACAAGCAAATTCATTTGATACTAAAATGTAAAGAGATAAGATTAAAGTTGAGATTTAATTGAAGAAGATGACAAGCCTAGCTCTGAACCCAACGTCTCCGAGAGCATAAATAGAAATAACGATAAACTGAAAGAAAGTTGTAAAATATAGACTTTTTTGTATAGAATGTTTCATGTGTTTACAATGGCTGCTGAGCCTGCTATGATCAAGCCCCTCTTAAATAATAATAAAAGAATCATTGCGTAACGGCAGACCATGAATGCAAATGTGCTCTACAACGGTCGCTCATTTAATGTTAGTAAACATTCCCTCATTGAATGCTATTCGACGATAAACCCTTGACCTTCTCCCATCGACTACATTCCCTTTGAGATTTATCCGATATCGATTATATTCGTTTTATCCGGTATTGGTTGTTCCCTAACTTGCCCTTACCCTATCTTCGGTTCCACGTGTCATGTTACCATTCTACCATCCGTTATAAACCAATTATACCCCATAAACCCTATATGTGGTCAGCTAGCTATGGTATCACTATATTAGATTATGTTGAGTCAGAATGGGTAAGTATATCTCAGAGCAATCTCTGGCTTCCAGTTTACTATGTACTTCAGTTCACTTTCAGCTTTCAATTATTCCATTGCCTTATATACTCGATACATTATTTCGTACTGACGTCCCTTTTGTCAGGGGCGCTGCATTTCATTCCAGCAGGTTCTGATAGACAGCCTGATAAACCTTCCTAGTAGATAGAGCTAGGTATCAACTTGATCATTCATCCAAAGTTACCATGTCTAGATTTTGGAGTGCATTTTGGATATACAGGTTTGATGGATAGGTCGAGGCCCTGTCCGGACCATGACACTGTTTTGTTATTTTTAGAGGCTTGTCGAAGAATCCTGTAGTATGTAGTGGCCTTGCCGGCCCTTGTATATGCTCTTTTTGGTATTATTGTTATAGACGTTATGTCGGCCTCGTCGGTTTGCACACTTATTTATATAAGATTTTGTGTATGTTTACCCTTCAGATGAGATAGCCATTATTTTTAGATGATTCAGAATATGGCATCGTCGGCCTTGGTTGGTGTTGTCTGTTTGCAAGGAGGCCTTGTCGGCCTAAGTTGAAGGTTACCGGTAGTGTTATAGTTACAAAATGGTACACTCGGGGTCAAGTATGGCATCGGGTGCCGGCCACGCCTCCCCTAGGTTTGGGCGTGACAAACGTGGTATCAGAACAGGTCTGTCCTAGGGAGTCTACAAGTCGTGTCTAGTAGAGTCTTGTTTATGGGTGTGTTGTGTACCATACTTATAGGCAAGAGGCTACAGGGCATTTAGGACTGTCACTCTTTCTTCTTACTCTAGATTGTGAGATAAAGCTCAGTTGTAAGAATTCAAACTCCTAAATTCAATTTTCTTCGTAATATAGCGATGCCTACATCTAGAAAGAAAATGGTTGGTAAGAGATTGAATGTGGATGTGGAAGAGTTGAGTCAAAGGAACTTGATTTTGCATCATGCTTATGATAAATAAATGTGAGGTCTTCAGAAAATCATGTGTGAACTAAGATGTGTAAGCTTCTTGATAAGGAGTCCTAAGGCATGAATATCTATCCACCCATTTGGTAAAAAGCTGCGAGAGCATCAGAAGGTAGATACGAGTTTCAACAGGTAAAAGAAGCAAGGTGAAGAAGGGAACGAGGTTCCCAGTTAGTGAATATTATCAGTATTTACAATTCACGTAGAGAAATATATAAGCATCGTAAGTTTACTTTCAACACTAATAGAAGTATGTACAACTGGCACACCTATCTCAGTTATGCCTTATGGGAGCTAACATATATTGTTTAAGAGAATGATAGGATATGAGGATCCAGCTGGGGTTAGAGTAACCCAAAATGGTGGACGGATTGTTAGCACTAGCTGATATTTCCGAAGGATATTGCAAATGTGATAATAGTTCTCCTTGTGAGCCACCCAGGTGGTGCACTCTAGAATAATACAGTTAGATAGAAATACTAGAATGTTCAGAAAATTCAGAAGATAGGCATCGGAATCCTAGAAGGGATACATATTTACCTTAGTATGGCTCCCATCCCTAGTAAAGAGAGAATGTTAGGCGACCCGAAGAGCCAGTGAGATGGAGAAAATGGAGCTAAAAGTGAAAGAATATTTTGTTGAAGTTTTTAGAATAAGGTAATAGGCAAAAGAATTAGTAGGAGAATAAGAAAAGAGTAAATGAAGCATGATAAGCAAGATGCAATAAATAGGCAATAACGATAAATCAAAATATGACAGAATGACAAAATGTATAGTCAAGTGAAGGAAAAGATATGCGGAGACAGTCCTTGAGACTATAAAAGAATATAAGCCATAAAGTCATATCCTCATTTCGAGAAATGAGTTGGTAACTCCAACGTGATTACTAGAAGGCTAGGTTAGACCCCTAGAGTAACAGAACTCAGTATGGGCTAGTAAACAAGATTAACCGAACATGAATTAGGGACTGGAGGATCCAACAACAGTCGACATTGTGAGAAATTCTGGGACCTCATTCAGGCAATAATAGAATGGACAACAGAAGAATAACCTTTAAAGGGCATTTAGGAAGACGCTTCCCTAAAGCAAGCGTTGTGAGCAGAGTTAAGCTTAACTGACTAAGTGTGCTAGTTACATTAGGTTTCACCCTCGTGCAAAAGAAATTCAATTATCACTGGTACAGAAGGGTTACCACAAGTTGAGTAAGGGTCATTGAAAATGTGGAAAGATGCCAAAGATGAAGAGGTAAAACTTCAGAGCATTAAATATTAGTACTCCCCTAAAAGGGTAAGATGGTGTGATATGGTATTAAGTCGGAGTTAAGTGGTTTCAGGTAAATATAGAATGGTAAAGGAAGAATGTGGTAAAAAGGAGAAAATGAATGAGATTGCATTTATTCATATCCTATAGATATGCCACGACTCCAGAATGTTATGCAAGTACGACGCTGGGAAGAGGCAATAAGGGTTCCCGATAAGGATATTAATTAATAAATAAGTGTGAATAGATACTTGATACATAAGGAGCCAGTGTGAGAGGTAAGTTAAGACAAAAGGGATAACCCAAGAGGTTACGCATATTATAGATATGAGAATGGACCGAGGAGTAGTTAGTAGTTGATCCGAGAAGAGCCTAATTATGGCTAGACAAGAAGTCTTAGATAAATCGGTAGATCATGCAAGATAAACGTAGTGAACCCCAGCATCGAAAATTCAGTCTCATAGATACGAGATCGTAATTCTTGAGAAATATTTAGATAGGAGTTGGGGCAGTTAAAGGTACCGTGTAAGTGTTACAAAAATAAAAGATAGTGTCACTGGGGAGACAATAGAAAATTTGAGTTCAGAAGTAACCCTACGAGCACAAAGGCATGGAGGTAAGTAACTAAGGATAATTATAGGTGAGTAAGAACATCAAAAATTTCGCCGGGTAAACAATGTAATAAACTCGTAGCTTTACAAGAGTCGGGTGGTCTCCTCTAAGTACTACAACGAAAGACTAGCTGAGGAAATAAGGAAGAAGGCTTCGACTAAGCATAGCAACCTGTATTCGATACTATAGAAGAAATGATCTAGTAACAACAGTCCTATTAGAACATTGTATGCACTCCATAAGATAGTAGCACCTCTTGTGGCCAATGAACGGGAAGTACAATCAAAAGTGAGATTCGAGATCATATGAGTTACAGGAAATTTCAGTAAGCGTGGGCACTAAGATAAACCAAGTATTCATGTAGCAAGTGGCAGAACGACCAGAAAAGTAATTGCTTACGTATAAAGATAGTTGAGAAGGCACAAAAAAAATTATTTGATCCATGACCCAAAGTTAGTTATGTTATGAACACACTTAATATTTCAGCATATTATCCATGCAGCATATATGTTGACATTCCTAAAGTTATAGGAGACTCCGATATAATGTTAAAAGAAAGAATTGAGTCCACGTCATAGACAAAGGCTTGAATTGTTAGAAGATTATAATAGGGATGTTCCATATCATCCATGAAAGGCTAATGTCATAAGCTAATACCCTGATCTGAAGATTGGAAGATAGTTTAAGCCTACTTAAAGGCTGAGAGGGAAGAGGAAGCTCGAGAGTTACATCAGGAGTCCGATTATTAGACCTAGATGATTATAGAAATCGTGACTCAGAACATTGCAAAATCACTCTTAATAGCAGAAGTACAAGAAATATAGTAAAACAAACCTATTCTATAACAGCTCTATGATAAAGCCAGTCAAAAGATTAACAACCATAGAGATAACAAAATATGGAGTGGAGATGACAGGTTAAATATACGCCCCTACTATTGCGGGACTCGGAGACATTATCAGGGTGAGGGAGCATCATTTTTACCATTCGAGTAAAGATCACAAATGATAGCGAAGTCGTAATCTAGAGTACTACAGGAATAAGAAGACATAATCTGAGACGAGCGACATCATGTGGTCGGTACTTCAAAAATGATTGCGGACTATAAATTATAACATGGATGAACGACTTTCTAGATCGACCATTTAGTTCAAAATGTATGTTCGAACAAGCTATGATAAAAATAGAAATGTGAGAGCTTCTACAGAAGTACAACAATTTAAAAGAACAAGAATGTGAGCGAGCTAAGATGACAAGTCAAGTATAAATTTTTACGAGACAGGGATAAGTCAAAAGACTAGAATATGAGGTTGAGAAGTTGAAGCCTATCTTAAATCATCCCAGTCCTCAAGCAGAACAGTCCTCAATTTTATATATATATATATATGTGTGTGTGTGTGTGTGTGTGTGTGTGTGTGTGTATATACATACATACATATATGTATGTATGTATGTATGTATATATATATATATATATATACACACATATATATATACATATATATATATATGTGTATATATGTATGTAAGTATGTATCTATGTACACAAGGTACGACAGAAGGGTTGAATAGCAATGTTACAAGTACCAAGTTGATAACTAAGCTTATGAAAAGTAAAGCGAGAATTATGAGAGCCAAGGTGAGGATTGTATTTGGTTCTAAGAGAATTAGTGAACGAGTCCGCCGGAGGAAAAATATCACAAGAGACAACATGGTCAAGGTCGTAGCATAAAAATTCCTAAATTACGAACATGTGGAAAGTCATAGACGATTAGGTAATCTTAAAGTTGTCGCCTACGAACGGCGTCTATTGGTAATAAGGGCAAGCTTAGCCCAAGATATATAGGGCCTTACAAAGTCATTCGACGGATAGGCATAGTAGATTATGAGCTTGAATTGCCTCCAGAGTTAGAGTCGGTCCATTATTCATGCATTGGAGACCCTTCTCGGGTTGTCCCAGTAGATGACATTCAGATTACAGAGGATCTATCCTACGAGGAGATTCCAGTGGCTATTTTAGATCGACAAATCCATAAGTTGAGGACTAAAAAGGTATTCTCTTTCAAGGTATTATGGAGAAATAAAAACATCAAAGAAATAACGTGGGAGGCTGCAGAGGAGATTATATGGCTCGAGATAGGATATTACAGCACTCGGTTCAAACCAGTAGCTCGTGAGGTGAGCTCTTATTTTTGACTTGCAATAGTTATGATTAACGGCCGTGTGAAGCCAAGTGTTGTTATTTATAGATATTGGCCCTGTTAGTCATGTATAGTGTGTTTTCTAGCTGCCTGCAGGTTAGTTTTAGTCCAGTTTGCAAAGAAGATTCTGCAAATTTTTCGCAAGTTTTTAAGAGTTAACATTTGAGGACGAATGTTCCTAAAGGGGAAAGGATGTTACACCCCGTAGTTTCATGTTAGAAGCATATTAAGTGAATAAATTTGATCCAGAGAGTTTAAGAATATTTACAAAGATGATGATGGGTTAAAACAAGTGTTAAGGAAGTATCGTGAGGGTTGGAGGCTAAACGAATCAAAAATGTTATAACCCATACTTTTGGGGTAAAACTAGGAGTGTTTAATATTCTAAGAAGGTATTATTGTAGGTTAATTGAATCATATGATATTCTTATGTTAGGTTTTGAAGTCAAACAAGTTATAAAATAAAAGTCGGCAAAAGTTATTGCAAGTTACGTTTATAATTTTGCTGAAATTTGAATTTAATGTCACTAAGCTTTTCTCTCAATATACTTGGAGTGATGGAATCATACACTCACCAAGTTGAAGGTCTACGAGTCTAGTTTTCAATGCATTAAACTGTTTGTCCATACGGCGTTGGAGTGGATAGGTAGTCGCATTTTTGCGAGACTGCGCAGGCAGCCCCTTGGAGACCCACTTGAGGCGGTGAAAATTTTAGGTTGTATAAAGAGCGATTCCACTCCGTTTTAACTTATATTTCTCACAAAAATCAGATCCAAAACACTCGTAAACACTCTATAAAGGTTCTTCTACTACCCCAGCCAAGATCTACGAGTTTATGACATGATTTCACCCTCGAAAAGTTCATAGAGATTGTGTTACTCCTTTCCTCCTATTTGCTTGTGATTTGGAGGATTCTTCAAGGTGAAGTAAGCTTGGATTCGGGTTGTTCTTGATGTTTTGAGGTAAGAATCTTTCTCTTCATCTTGTATTGAGTGTATCTAAGTCTTGGCTAAGCTATTAAAGTTAGAACATGTGAATCGATGATCGGGAATCATATATTGAGTTGTTATGTGATGTTGGACTGGTTTAAGGTGTTCTTGTGATGTTATATAGATGGAGTTATGAGAATATCTTATATATTATATGTTGATGTTGCTTATATGTAGTTTGAAGGACGGAAGAGTGTAGGAAAGAGTTGTGTTATTTGTTATAAGCCGAGCTTGCCGCTCGACAAGTTATGTATGAGTTTCTGTTAAGGTGTTATTATATAGTATTGTTGGACTGCTATGGGGTATTTTTAAGGTTTTGTTGTGGCTGAAAATTAGTATGAATAAATGAATGCGTTGTGGTTAATTTTGTTAACAAATTCTGGAAGGAAAAGGGAATTAAAGCTATAATGTGTTTAATCGTAAACCGAGCTTGCCGCTCTGGTTTCTGGTTGTTGATGGTATAGTGTGGCTATGTTATTGTTGTTGTTGTTGTTCTGATTGTTGTTAGTGAAATTTTTATTTAGGAGGAAGAGAAATATATAGGGGAGGCTCTACCCAATTTTCTAGAAATGAGCTACTAGATTAGAAATATGTTTTAAGTTGTTCCGTAGCTTAACCCTAGTTTTAATGTTTGAGAAGTACGCCAGGCAGTAAGTTCATATATATTGAGTTGTTGACAGATAGACAAAGGTATGTAATGGCTATCCCTTTTCTTTCATTAGCGTGAATTTGTAGTTAGTACGAGTTGATGAATCTTATACGAGAAACGCATACTGTAGAGCTCGTGTCTCAACAGGTGTTACATCTTCCAGTATACTTCCATCGTATCTTATTTAAAGGGGTTCCCATTCACTTTGTGTTATTCCATGATGTTGGACAAAGATATAGAGTTACATATGTACCTTCATGCATTCTACTACACACACACGCACACACACACACACACACATATATATATATATACACACACACACACTCTATTGCCTGGTCAGTGAGAGTTTATATTTGTCTGGCCTTATTGCCAATGAGATTTTACTATTGCTTGGTCACTTGGTCAGTGAGAGATACACTTATGTGGCCGGCAAGCTATGATATCACTATATTACATTGTGTTGAGTCGGAACAGGTGAGTATATCTCAAAGCATTCTTTGGCTTCCAGTTTACTTATGTACTTCAGTTCAGTTTCAGCTTTCAGTTAATCTATTGCCTTACATACTTGGTACATTATTTCGTACTAACGTCCCTTTCGCCGAGGGAGCTTGCATTTTATGCCTGCAGGTTCTGATAGACAACCGGATAGACCTTCTCGGTAGACAGATCAGCTTGATTGGTAAGCTCCATTTATCTGGAGTTACCATGTCTAGATTTTGGAGTGCATTTTGTATTGATGGGTAGGTCGAGGCCCTGTCCCGACCATGATGCGGTTATGTTATCTTTAGAGTCTTGTAGACAAATGTTGTATACTTTGTGTGTCAGTGTAGCGGCCTTGTCGGCCCTTGTATATACTCATATTGGTATTATTGTTGTAGACGTTTATGGTAGCCTTGACGGCCTGTACAGTTATGTATATGAGCTTTTGGGTATGTTTATCCTTCAGATGAGATAGACATTATTTTCAAATGATTCAGAATATGTCCTTGTCGGCCTTGGTATTGTATGTTTGCAGGTAGGCCTTGTTCGCCTAAGTTGAAGGTTACCCCTAGAGTTACAATTATAGAGTGGTACGCTCGGGGTCAAGTATGGCATCGGGTGCTGGCCATGCCCCCTGGTTTGGGGCGTGACATTAGAATTGGGCTATTGTGCATGCACTTAATATTGGAGGCATTACTTGTATGGTATGCTATGTGAGATTTATACTGATCATCAAAGTCTTCAGCACCTGTTCAAGTAGAGGGATGTGAAGTTGAGGCAGCAAAGGTGGCTTGATTAGTTTAAGGATTATGATGTCACTATTTTATACCATCCAAGTAAAGTAAATATGGTAGCAGATGCCTTGAATAGAAATGCAGATAGTATGGGTATTTCAACATTCATTCCAGTTGAGGAGAGGCCTTTGGCTATCGGTGTTCAGGCCTTGGCTAATAGATTTGTGAGATTGGATATTTCCGAGCCTAGAAGAGTTTTTGCTTGTGGTGTTGCACACTCGTCCTTGTTTTAGCATAGTAAGGCTAGTTAGTATGATGATCTTCATTTGCTCTACGGAGGTGGCCATTGGACATGATGGCATATTGCGACTCCAAGGTCGGATTTGTGTTCCTAATTCTGATGGTTTGAAGGAGTTGATTCTTGAGGAGGCTCATAACTCATAGATTCTATTCATCCGGGTGTTACGAAGATGCATTGTGATTTGAAGCAGCATTATTTGATGCTTCCTATAGTTTCTTTTGATGTTTTGTGACTTGCGGGGATGGTTGGTTCGGTTTCGACAAGGCCCAGGAGTGAATTGGAATATTTAGTTCCATTATTGAAAGCTTAAGTTATAAGAGTTGACCAAGGGTTGACTTTTGAGTAAATAACCTCCAAATCAGGATTTGAGGGTTCCTACAAGTTTGTATGGTGATTTTGAACTTGGGCGTAGGTTCTGATTTAATTTTAGATGTTCCTAGAAGAATTTGACTCTATTTAATAAAAGTTGGCAATTTGAAAAATTAGAGAATTTATAAGTTTGATCGATAGTTGACCTTTCGGTTAATGAGCTTGGGTTGTAGTTTTGGACCTTGGATAGGTAGTACTAGTAAAAATGAAGTTGTGTTCAAAGTTTAGTTGAGATCCGAAATGTCTAAATATGATTCGGACGTGTTTGGCGAAGTTGGAAAATTTGAAAGTTAAGGAATGCTTCTATTATTGGTTTCATTGTTGTTTTTTATGTTTCGGGCCTTGAGATAAGTTTGTATGAAGTAAGTGAACTTGTTGGAATGATTGAACTGGGTCCTGAGGCGTTCGGGCAGTCGGGATAATTCAGACCATTTTTCTTAGTTTTGCAGTAGTTGATCTACTGCTGAGTAACAGTGTTTCGCGATCACAGAGCTGAGGCTCGCAAACAAGGAGAAGATTTTCCTGGTCAGGCTGGTTGTGCATCACGTTCGCGGCTACGGAGTCACAACCGCGTGGTTGGCAAGGGCCGCACATTGCGTTCCTCGAAAAGGGGTCGTATTCGCAAAGAGCTAGCAAAGGGTCAGGCGAATGACTTTCTCAATCATAGAAGGCAAGTCGTGATCAGGTAAATGCACTGGCCAGCTGTGCTCCGCGATGGGGATGACTCGATCACGATCACGGTGAAGGATCCTTGGGTAGTATTAAAGTGTACAATTTTGGGATTTTGCCCATTTACTCATATTTTGAAATCCTAGACTACAAGAGGAGTGATTTTGCGGGAAGATTTTATCTAAGGCAAGAGGGTAAGTGATTTCTACTCACTTTAGATTATATATCAATAATATGTGTAGATTTTAATCCCTAAATCAAGGATTTAAAGTTTAAAAATTGGAATTTTAAGTATGAACATAAGAGGGTGAATTTGGGGGGTTTTTGAGCATGAAATTGGAACCAAATTTGGAATCTACTTATATATTTGACCTCAGAGTGTTATGGATAATTTATATCTATGATCAATTCCGGATTTCAGGCTCGAGACCCGAGGTTGACTTTTTGATTAGGGTTAAAGATTGGACCTTTTTGATATGAAATAAATTCATAAAGCTTATATTGACTCATTTAAGTAATATTTGATTAGATTCGAGTTGTTTGTTGGTGGATTTGAAAGGAAAAGCAATTTTGGAAGGTTGATGTTATTCTCGAAAAGAGGTAAATATCTTGTAGATCCTTGTAAGAGAAAATTTTCCCTATAGGTGATTTAATTACTACTTGTTGCTTGATTTGAGAGCTACGTATATGTGAGGTGACGAGTGTTTACGAGTTAGCTAGGTTATGACCATATCCGGAGAGAACTAGGCTTGTAGTATGCGTTATTTTGACTATGTAATTATTATCCATATCATGACATCGGTCTTTGAGTTGTGACAGAAAATCAATGGTAGAGCGGCTGCTTGAGTTTTGGATGTGAAAGAAAGTGATATGGTTTATGAATGCGATAGAAAGAGGAATACGATAATAAGAATTTACACATAATTCCAAAGTAGAATAAATGAATCAATATTAAAGTAAATACAAGTTTTTGTTTAAATATGCTATATATTTTTTTAAAAATCGCGTATTATTGAAATAATCAAAAATCTATGTTAATACGTTTTTATAATTGACTTACATTATAAAAATTCTTTTAAATTCTGATTTGATCCATTGGACTAACTGTGACATAATCTAAAAAGTGGTCTCAAGAAGGCCATATAGAACAAATAATTTGGTCATGCGCACTCTATGGTAATCTATACCGACATTAAAAGCACGAAGCCCTTTAGTTAAATGTTGTTCGTCTTTTCTATTTTTTACAAATAAATTTACATTGGATAAAATTATAATTTAATTTACTTTTCTAATAATTAGAACTTTAAAATCAACTAAAATTCGAATTATTAAATTTTTTCTTATTTAAAATACATAGGAATTCCCACTATTTTAAAACATTAAGAGAAACTTCAGACTTATCGGGTATGAAGTAAAAAAGAAATAGTCTGAAGTGAAAAAATTACACTTTAGATACACTTAATGGCAAATAGGTCTGAAATGCTTACACTTAAGGCCAATAAGTCTGAAGTAAAAAATTGCACTTCAAATGCACTTAACGCGAAAAGGTCTAAAGTGCAACAAACGTTTTCCTATACTTAAGGCTAATAAGTCTGAAGTGAAAAATTGCACTTCAGATGCATTTAAGGCCAAATAGGTATGAAGTGGAACCAATGGTTTCATGCACTTAAGGCCAATAATTCTGAAGTGAAAAATTACACTTCAGATGTACTTAAGGCTAAAAGGTCTAAAGTGCAACAAATGTTTTCACACACTTAAGGTCAATAAGTCTGAAGTGAAAATTGTACTTAATATGCACTTAAAGCCAAAAGGTTCGAAGTGTAACCAACGTTTTCATGTACTTAAGGGCAAATAGGCCTGAAGTGCGAATTGCCAAGAAACAGAAATTTATTTTTCGAATTTTAACAATCCAATATACAATTTAATACCTAAATCTACTTAAAATGAGCTCAAATTTGAAACATAACGTCTAAATATCATCAAGAACAAACACCAATCATCAATTTATCAAAAGAACAATAAATCTAACAAACCTATTTTACAATTAAGAAAAAAAAAAACCCTAAGCAATAGTAAAAATTAAAGCGCCATAACAGTTTACCACTGTAAAACATTATAAACTACCTTAAAATATGTTCACAAATACTATATAAAATCATTGTTACCCGAAGAAGAAGAAGAAGAAGAAGAAAAAGAAAAAGGAGAAAAAGACTTGAAATTGTTTAAACAGTGGATATAAATTTAAAAAAATTTTAAACGTAAGTACAGGCTAAATGAGGGCGAAACAATTTTTTACCAAGTTAGTAAGTTGTGCGTTGGCCCTTTGTAAACCATATAACCTCAAGGATGACGAATATATTAAAAAACTAATACGTTTTTGTTAATTTCCGTATGTTTGAGCAACAATTTTGTTTTTAATCTTTTTTATTGTGAAAAAGTTCTCCTTATTTAGACAATGTAGAAAGTCTTAGTATTTAAGATTTTAAATCAATTTAAATTTAGACAATGTAGAAAGTCTTAGTATTTAAGATTTTAAATCACTTAAAATTTTAACTTATACTATTATAATTACTATCTTTCGACTTGTGTATCATCAAACTGTATTGTGATTGTTGAATAGACCAACTTGCTTCTTATACAATTTAGCCTTATTATTTTGTTCAATTTCATTAAATGACCACAACTTCCTTTATAAATATTGAAAAGGAAAACTTGCAGACTCTTCAAGATTGTCACGTGAATTTATAATTTTATTTTATAACTTAAGTATATTTTTTAAACAAATTTTTACTCATTAAGACAGGTAGAGGTGCATCGCATACTGAGACTAGTTGGTAGAAACTTGTAGAGCAGTTTTGCTTTCAATTTTGGGTCAGAGATAATATCGGGACAAGGCCCATGGAAATTAGTAGGCCAGAATGATAAACTTGGGCTGAAATAATTAATATAAAGAACCGACGATTGGCTCAGTGAGTCTCTACTAGGGTTTTGTTCATATCAGCTCATTCAACTTCGCAGCATATCACAACAATGGCTGAACAGGTAGGTCCCCTTTTCTATTCTTCGTCACATTCTATTCTAGTAGGGAAATATGATTTGATTAGCTTTTGTGTTGCAGACGGAGAAGGCCTTCTTGAAGCAGCCAGGTGTCTTTCTTAGGTGAGCATTTTGTATATATTTATGTGTAGCATTTTCTTCAATTCAAAAGAAGACTAATGCAATATTTAAGTTATTTACATGGTCATTTTATAAACGTTTAGCTTCTACTGAAAATTTGGGAGATTTGAGGCTAAGGTCTGCTTTGTAATTGGCTGGCAGCTCGAAGAAGACAGGGAAGGGGAAGAGGCCAGGAAAGGGTGGCAATCGCTACTTTAAGAGCATTGGTTTAGGCTTCAAGACTCCCCGTGAGGCTATTGAAGGTTCATTTCTATTTTATTTTATGTATAACACCGGCATCTTATTGAAATAGTAAAATACTGTATAATGAATGATGTTCTGGACAGCTTTCAATGGATCTATCATGTGCTTCCTTGTTCCCTTCTGCAGTTTGTTTTTATTCTTAGATATTCTATTTCTGCAGTTTAAATTTTGATAAAGATGGAATTTGTTTTGATGCCAATGAGATTGCACAGCATAGTTGTTTACGTTTGAATTTTGTTCATTCAGAAGTCATATTCATTCACTGTGTTGCAGCCAAAGTTGTTATGCTATTTGGATAACCATCATGCCAATGAAGAATGATTGCTTCATGCATATGAGTGTAATCTGGGTATTGAGTGAAGCGGATATTCTTTCTAATGATGAAACTGTGATCTCTGGTGGCACAGATGGTGGTCTATGTAAGATCGATCCAATTGATTATCTTGCCTTCATTGTTTGAGAAAGTTACCAAATTATTAACAAGTAACCAATAGGAGTTCTTTAAGTGTAACAGCCAACCAAAAGAAGGTGTTTTAATTGACTCCGGCAGATGCACCTTGATTCTATGTTGTGCTTTGAGAGAACTAGGTGATCTCTTTAAAGTTCCCTTGGCCAGATTTCTTGGATTTAGCAGCGAAAGTTGAAAACTTGTTGTTTTTTACATGATAAGGTACTGATATAGTGATATCTATGCGCTGTCCTTAGTGCTCTGAAGGTTTTGTATTCAAGGACAACTATGTTGATTTGTAGGATTTAACATTATTTTTTTTATCTTTCTTTTTGTTATGAAGCTAAAACACTATGAGATTAACAGATTGTGAGAACGTGCCTCATATAAACTTCATGGAGATTCCTGATTGAAATCTGTTCTTGTACTAAGTTCTTCATCTTGTGTTGTTTCTGTGGAAACCATTTGTATTAGCCCTAATGCTCCTGGGGGAGCAGTTGAGGCAGAATTCTTGCAGAAAAAGAATGACAGTTCTTTAATGTTTTTTCTCTGTTATTACAATGGTCATTGCTTGTGAGTTGTGATCAATTGGAGTTCTTCTGCCTAATGGATTGAGATTGTTAATGTGTTCCAGACAATTTCATTTTATGTCTTGTGCATGTCATCCTTGTTAATAGAAACTTGCATAAATTGCTGAAATAATTGGTTTTTTTTAATGTATTGGCAAGGGGAGGCTTAATTCCTGATTTCTGACTGAGAATAAGTTTGATTTTAATTTCTGCATTGCAGTCTATCCTGTGTCTATTTTAGTTGTCTTATCTCTCTGATTTTAGGTTCTTACATTGATAAGAAATGTCCGTTCACTGGCAATGTTTCTATCAGAGGTCGTATCCTTGCTGGTACATGCCACAGTGCTAAGATGAACAGAACTATCATTGTCCGACGCAACTACCTACATTATGTCAAGAAGTACCAGAGGCAAGGCCTTTCTCTCTGTTGTAATTGCTTGCTGCTCCACTGGTGTTTCGTAGATTTCAACATGAGTATTTTTTCAGGTATGAGAAGAGGCATTCTAATATTCCAGCTCATATATCACCATGCTTCCGTGTGAAAGAGGGGGACCATGTTATTATTGGACAGTGCAGGTTTAATATTTTTTCCATTTCTTAGATTCTGGATATTTGTTTTTTCCTTTTGTTTTTGCAACCTGTAGTTACAATTTTTCTTTCTGGACAGGCCTTTGTCCAAAACTGTGAGGTTCAATGTGTTAAAGGTGATTCCTGCTGGGTCAGCTGGTGGGGGAAAGAAAGCATTTACAGGAATGTGAGCTTAGCTCATGAGTTTGTTGTTATTTATGGAGAATCAAAAGGGGATGATGTTAACACTCATCTTTTGAGGTGTATTCTTAGACTTGAATTTTTGTTTGGCTAAACTTACTACATTAATATCGACGAGTTAAAATTTCTGGGAATTCTTCGCTTAATCACTTGCATGAAGTTCTCTATTTCACTAAAATCATGCGTGAGCATTTTGCATTTTTGTAGAGATCTGTCAGTTGATTTGAGTCAAACTCTTGCTGGGGACATAATCTGCTGTATTTTTCTTTCCTAGTACAGTGATAGTTTCTCTACTGCTGTGTTTGTTTGCTTGATGGGGTTGGATATTGCGGTGGAGTCAATCGGTCAACTATGCTTCAGTCCCACTTAAGTTAGAACAGGTTGTAAGAATCCTCTACCCGATCTGCTCTATGTGGATTGATTTCAGTTCATGTTAGTAGTTAGTAGTTGGATTTTTAAGAAAAAATATGGTTTGTTTCAAATTAGAGGTTCTCTAAATGTTATACTTGCTAGATTAAAAAGTCTCATGACATCCATTAAACCTAATTTAGGTTTAACAACTGCTAGAGGATAATTTCAATAGTTGGTATTATTATAGATGGTTTGCTTGTATTATTTTATGTTAGTTGGTTTGCACAGGTTTACTTGGAGAAATTCCTGCAATTGCTTTAGGTCAATCATGTCTCGTTTTGCACCTCCAATCAGCATAAAAATTTGCTAATGGATGCATTTAGAGGTTGATGTGTGCTATTTGCGCGTGCAAAACACACACACACACACACACACACACTATATAGTATCTGATTTTGTGTGCGCGCTATTCAAACTGTCTGATGTGAAAAATAGGGTATAGTTAATGAGCACTCCAACTAGATTTGGAGAGGAAAAGGAGCTTTAGCTACTCTAATTAGTCTAAAAAGACTAAAGTTAGTGATTTCTTCATTGATAATTAGTGGGATGTGGTTAAGCTCCATAACATCAAACAATCTGAATTGTCAGCAATTTGGATTGCTAACCAAAATAATACATTTTCCACCAAATCTGCTCGGAAGAATCTTAGGAATCCAAACAACGTTACTCTTACTGGGAAGAGAATTTGGCATATATTCCTTTCATGGTCTCTTTCTTTATGATGAGACTTCTAAAAGGAAAGCTCCCTACTGATGATTCTCCGATCAAATTTGGGGTTCATCTATGTGTTACTGTTGTTCTTGAGAAAATATGGAAGCTATTAATCTTCTTTTTGCGAATGGAGAATATACAAGTAACATTTGGGGATATTTCTCTATTGCTTGTGGTATCCCTTTGCTTCCCGGAGATATCAGAACCATGGTAATGAGATGGTGGCTATTAAAGCCTAAGAACAAAGTTCATGATCTAATTTTGCTCTAGAAGGATGATTGATCAAGTCACTCACTTAATGAGACTCATTTTGATTGCTCAATTCCCCCCTCTATCAATTTTTCCCCTACAATGAATGCCATACATCTGTGAACTAGTTGATAGTCTCAAAACAAAGCTTGATATTAAGCTAGTCAGATGGATCAAACCTCCCCAGAATTAGTTAAAGCTTAATGTTGATGGTTGTAGTAATGGTAATCCAGGAAGTGCAGGGGCAAGAGGCATTTTTAGACCCACATGATCATGACATTTGCAGCCTACTTGGGGAATTGCAGCAATAACATAGCTGAAATACTTTCTTTAAAAATTGGTCTGAAATGGTGTCTTCAATACGGATTCATTAATGTTTCTATTGAAACTGACTCACTTTTAGTTACCCAAATGGTCAATGGCAACATCACCCCATTTTGGCAAATTTGAGAAGAGATCACTGAAGTGTAGAATATGACCTCACGAGGTTTCTTTCAACTCGAACACATTTTTGGAGAAGGAAATTTAGTAGCAGATCAACTTGCTAACTTGGGGAAAGCATTAAACTAAATACTTTATTCACTGAGGATATCACCTTACCTAGACAGGTAAAATCCACAATGAAGAATGAGGCTAATGGATCTCCTACATTCAGGATTAGAGTGAAGAAAGGTGTCTTCATTTTTTATCCAGGATGACTCTCTTTCCGCCACTAAGTTTCTTAATACTTAGGGCCCGTTTGGCCATAAGTAATTTTTCACTTTTTTCGAAATCTGTGTTTTGGTTATGAAAATTTCAAATTTCACTTGAAGTTGTTTCGGAATTTTTCGAAAATTTGAAAAACTCAAAAAAGCTGTTTTTCAAAATTTTCACTTCAACTCACTCACAAGATTCAAAGACAGCTTCAAATTGTATTCATGTCCAAATACAACTCTAATTTTTAAATACCATTTTCACTTGATTTCTTTTTCACTTTTTCGAGAGTGTCACAATTCTTATGTCCAAACGCCTACTTATAAGGGTGGGCATAGTTGGGGCAAACCCGAAATCCAAACCGAAATTCGAATTTTTTAGATTTTGGTTTGAATTTTCGGATTACGAGTTGGATTTTGGATTTAATTTTTAAATTTTTTGGATTTTGGATTGGATATTTTATTTGATACTTTCGATTTGTGGATATTCGAAAATCCGAAATATTTATACTTATTGTTAGTCCATTATCCATATGCCAATAATAATAAGTTCCAATACCTTACCCATTAGATATTATCTCATAATATTTAATGCTAATGTCCGATCCACTGTTATAATACTTTCTATTTTGACATAGTTTTACTACTCCCTCCATCTCATATTAACAGTCGTGGTTACTAAAAATAACTGTTCAAATTATTTGTCATTTTAGAAGTTCAAGACAAAATTAATTTTTTTTTTCTTTTTTACCTTTAGTAATAATTGTTCTTGAAGATGGAGATAACACATAAATAGAATAAATATTCAATGAAGAGAGATTATATCTTAAGACATAAATAAGGGTAGACTAATTCAATCCTTTTCCTAATTAATATTTCTTAAGGGACATCTAAAAGAGAAACACGACTGTTAATATGAGAGGGAGGGAGTATTGCTACTTCTTAATGGCCTTATTAATGTCTTTGTTGTATTTCCTTGATAATGATTTAGTTACTTGAATACTTTATTTGGATGATTGCAGTGAGAAATGAGGAACTTTTTAGGTAATTTAACATGATACTTTATTTGAAAGTTCATTTTTGTAAGAAGAGGAAACAACTGAACTTATAGGCTCAAGAACGAAAATCTAAAATATCCAAACTGATTAATCCAAACTCGAACTTGAAAAATCTAATCCAATCCAATCCGAGCTTATTTGAATTGAACTTGAATTATCATTTATTTAATTTGAAAATCGAATATTCAAAACTGAAAATTTCATATTCAATTCAGTGTCCGAACGCGCACCCCAACCCACTTAATCTCTTTTGGAAGCAAACAGTAACATGAGGAGTCACTCCCCATCTTAGCTTCTTTCTTCTGCACATTAGTCCTTTGCATATTTAATACAAGATGTAAGGCTTTTGTCCGCCTCTATGTAATCTTTTGACTTATCAATGGAATTAATGCCCCTTTTTTGGGGCTTTTTTAAAAAACAAAAATCACTCCAACTAGATTATTTGGCTTTGTCAGTCTCTCTTGTTTTCCTGCAGTCCACAGGTTTATCCTTGATATTTATGTTGAAAATGAATAATCGTTAAAATTAGTTGCTGGGAACATTTGTTTGGAACCCAATGCTTTTCTCCTTGAAGTGATCGGGTATTTCACATTATAAAAGCGATTGATCAACATTTGAAAAAGCAAGCTACGGAATATCGATAGCCGTTGGGTGTTTGGTATATGTTACTCCTTCGGTCCCAATTTATGTAATACATTTTCTTTTTTGTTTGTCTAAAAGAATAATATTTTTTTATATCTAAATTTTTTAATTGTAAATTACTCATTTTATCCTCAGTGAAATAATTTATTCACATAAATATCTATGACTTACTTTAAATCACAAGTTTTAAGTTATTCTTTCTTAAATTCCGAGCTTAATTAAATTATATCAAATAGATCATATTTCTGTATACTTATGCATAGTATGGAGTACTATATTTAATTCAATCAATAGATAAACTTATGATCTTTCATAAATTTATAGAATTTTTAATTAGCTATACTAATTTTAGAACTTATTTATCGTCACTAATGAAGTTTTAGTTTAATTATAAATTGATATACAATTTACTATTATATACAAAATAGTGTTAGTACCTACGCTATTCGCGGATAATTTGATAGAATAGTAATCTTATAAAACTATGATCTAATATATCATATTATTTTAATAAGTACTAGTTATATTTTATTATTTAATATAGTGTGCGGAAATAACATAATCTATACAACCTTATTTAATGGTTTATAATTTATAACTAACCTGGGAACTCCTCGTTCCTTTTCAGCAGCATTATTGACGTAAAATGTGGTACATGACCAAGGAGATCTAGAGGGTTTTATTAATCCCTTTTGTAAAAGATTGTCAATTTCCTTTTTACAGAAATCTACTAGTTCAGAGTTCATTTGACAGGGTCCCGATTTCGTCGGAATATTATCTTTAGAAAATGAGTCTTCATATGGAAGGGAGACCACATGCTTTTTTCTATCCCAAAAAGCATTTGGGTGATCAGCATATATAGAAATAGCAAATTATTCATATCAATTTAATCTTTTCCTGAACTTTGGCAGAATTCAATGTATCAGTTATTGACATGCTGTAAATTTCATATTGCAAGTATTTGATATCACTATGCTTCATATTAATCAAAGTATTAATATCACGCGTAACCGGATCAGTAATAAAAGTAAAAGAAAATTTTCTATCGTTATAAACATTATCAAATCCCTTTTAATCGACCCTAGTAAATGGGTAGATAGCGCTTATAAAGGGCGTTCCAAGAATAATTGGAGGGCGTAATTGATCCTTAACTAGTATGAAGAAGTGAGGAATACACAACTTCTGCTGGCAAACATAAGCATTAGGTAGTTTGTATTCTGTTTTCATCTTATCACTAGATGCAGACTTGACATTATGAGAAGTTTATGATAATATCGAGTTGAAATTAACCCTTCTTGTATACACGAAACATCTGCACCGCTATCTATTAAAGCAGTTTCAGTCACAGAAAAATTATTATCAATTAAAATAGTACATTTCACATACCATTTATGAACAATAACAATTTGCATCATTCCAAGAAACATATCATGTTTTGGATTTAAAACAATCTGTTTCGAAAATTCAGAAATTTCTTCTAAATCATTTTCTTCGGGTATAAAAATTCCCTTTTTCTTATTATCAACAAGTACCTCATTTAAAGAAGAATATTTTTCAATTTGAGTTATTCGGTGATCCAAAATCATTTGATTTTGTTTTAAACATTTAATCTCGTCTTTTAGTTTTTCAAGTTCGATTTTTAAATCATCCATTGAAGAATCGTAACTGAAAGTCTTTGGCTCGTTTTTTGCTAAATGTCTTCTTTGAACTTCTACAAACGAATAAGGAGTTTCATCTAGTAAATCTCGTTTCTTTTGAAATGACTTATCTGCTGATTTGAAGAAGTAGAAGCCATGTTAATAATCTTTTCTCGAAGATTATTATCAGAGACTTCCTTTAGTAGTTCTAAAATATTATCAAAAGAAATTGGTTTAATTTCAAGATCTTGAAACTATGGTTGTAATTTATAAAAGTCCATGGTATTACAAAATTCACAATTATCACAAGTATCGCTATCAGAATTGGCACTATCAAGTAAATTCAAAGAATCCTCAGAGGTATAATTATTCGAAGAACTACTACCATATTCTTCTCCCGATGATTCGTCTATTACTTTAAGAATCTGATCTCTAGATCTTTCGTCTAGTTCTAATGCTCAAGCTTTAAGCTTTTCCCTCTAACAATTTAGAGCAATATGGCCGAACTTGCCACATTTGTAGCACTTAATATCTTTCAAATCTCATTTCGATATGTTTTTAACAAATCGATTTTCTTTGTGAAACTTCTTACGCACATCTCGCTCTTCTTTTGACCTACATGTCGATATTTCTTACCTTTTCTTCGGTAAGCCTTATCATCCTTATCACTTTTTTTCTTTTTATGAGGAGAATATATTTCTCCCATATCGAATTGATGGCAAAAATCTCCTAACTGATTTCTCTCAATTAGTCTTTGTCTCTTAATTTGCTGATTTAATTTCAGCTCATTACACAGGTTAAGTCCTTCTTGTGTACAAACACCTATCAGTTTGCTGTAAGTATAAGTATTATACAAAATCTGAGTGGTATTACCTCTAAGAGTCTTTCTCACTCTTTCTGCAAATAAATGAGGCAAACCATCAATGAACTTTGCCTTCCAATGGTCAGCATTGCTTTCGGGTAGATCCATAATCCTACTAAGAAAAGTGTCCTTATACAACCTAAATTCTCCTAAGTGTTTACACTTAAGGCCATTTAACATAGTACGAATAGTTTCGTACATGTTGGTAAATCTACTACTAAAATGTTCTATAATGGTTAAAACTATAGTATAGACACATCTTGCCTATTTGGTAATAGAGGACGACCTAAAGTATCAATTCCTGGTTCAGGTGTTTTAGCCTCCATAATAGCCGCCTTGTCTGTCATTGACAAGAAATTATCCCACCTGCCTCTTAATTGGCCTGTAAATCCAGCAATAATCATTTTACAGATAATCTTGTCGGTATTTCTATCACTAGTGGCTTTACAAATAGTAGAATACATCATCATTCTATACACCAAGATATTGATTTGCCTATTAGTTAATCCGTCAAGGTTCATAAATGGCATCACCATTATAACTAGTGTTAGTTTGATTCCAATCTCTTTCTTCCACTAAAACATCTTGTGGAGTTGGTCTGGGATAATAATGGGTATGCATCCTAGGTTTATCAGCATATCTATTACTTATTTTTCTAAGCTTATTAAGCTCAGACCACATAATTTTCTTATGATCTTTGGAAGGGTCTAAGATATTCTCAGAAAATTCTGATGTCATCTCAATGGGTTTTAAATCTAGACTAGCTAACTTATCATTCACTAGTTTTTCTAAGTCTGCTTTAGACTTAAGGTGAAAACCTTCTATTTCAACAGGTCTCTGCATAGGTCATTCATTTACTGTTTTGCTAGAAGAAGCAGTTGAATCGGGTATAACCGTTGTGGACCTTACAATCATCGAAGTTTCTTTAGGAGTACTAATCTTCTTGACTAAGTCAATTAATTTTCATAGTCTGGAATATAGGGAACTAATATGCTCACCTAAAACTTTAACATACAAAGACATATCATTGTTTTGAGCAATTAGTTTATTAATTTCTCTAACGCTAATTGATGCAACATCATCATCAACAAATTTCTGGAAAGTAGTAAATGTTATGCCTGTATTATTAGGTAGTACAAAGGACATTTGTGGCGGGTAAATACCCTTTACTAGCTGTCCACTGCTATCTTTATAAGTTCTTTCAAGAACTTTAACATATAAAGGCACATAAGTGGTTATAAACCATGGAACAAAGCACATCACTTTATTATGCAAAGAACATATTTCATAAAATTTTTGAAAAATATTTCTCTTATCATCTGCACTATAAGTGTAAAAAAACCAAGTTCTAAAATTGTTCCATTTATTACTAAAAAATTCAGATTGAATATGTTGTCGTGCCAAGGATCCTGGGCTAAAATCAATTTAGTAAGGAATCATTAAAAAGTGTTTGGGTTAAAATTCATTTCGGATTGAGAAGGAACATCCTTATCTGAGGAATTATCATCCTGAACTATATTATTTCTAGGATCAATCTTTAGACACTCTACACGTTTATCAATATCAGTTGTAGAAATCGTATGCAACGAAGCAGCTCGGTTTAACCTAGCTGGATCATAAACTGATTCTACTGGAGTAATATAAGATTGGGTTGAAGGCAAAGAAAGCCTTCTGCTGCCAGTAAAAGAATGCCTATAAGGCGTCAAAGACTTATTGTCTTCGAATTGAATACAAATTTGCCCTTCTGGGGTCTGTAAAATATGAGAAAAATCATGATTAGTAACTGTATTAGCTTGTTGACTCGAAGATATTAAGGAGTCTAAAATCCATGTAGAGGGAAAATCAATTTCATCCCATCTGATAGGTCTCCTAGTGGTTACCTTGGATTTATCGAAATTAGTCTCAAATATTATAGACTGATTACACGAATCTGTCAATTTGCAACGAGGATTTAAAGTAGACAAAAATTTATAATAAATCCTATATGACAAACATATAAGTTCTGATCCAGGTGCATAATTATAACCATGCGTTTTAACATTTAAAGTTAAAGCATCAAGAATATTAACATTAGAAAGAGATAATTGTAAATTGGGTTGTGTATTGAAATATACGAGACCATAAGCTACCATAGATTCAATTGAACCTATCAGAGACTGTCGAAAATTCAAATTTCTGGCATCTCTTAAAGCTGCCACGAAAGTCTCTGGTAATCCTTTAAGAGTTAATGGTTTAAAGGCAATTTGAACCATACCAATATGAATAAAATTATACTTATGTTTATAAATATCAATATCATGATTATGTAACAAATGAATAGTCTGTTATGAAGAATTTAAAGCAAGAGATTGCTCTGTCATTTTTATTAGTTGTTTAGATGGCAGTTTATCAAACCATCCAAAATCATAGATTTGTTTAATTGGGACTTGGGGAATAGTCCATTTGTTTAACAACTCTAGGTTTTGAGGTACATCTACCTCTTCTAATCTAGTATTCTTAATACTAGATTCTCTGTTATCCATATCCATTAGTAGATCTATGTTGAATATTTACTTTCTTAATTCCATATCAACGTAATTCCTAGACTCTAATACCATGTTGACAGGATCTGGGTCAGCTGGCGGTAGTCCGCACGGCGTCACTAGATCGATCAAGATTGTAACCTTGCTTAGCATAAGATTCAAAATTAAGAGATTTTATGATATGCATCTTTAGTCTTATGATTATGTAAATTTTGAGCTGTATGGTAATTGTTTACCCAAGAAAGGGGCCTATCCGTAACTAAATACTGCGGAACTTCAAACCATGTGTCTAGGATACCCCGAAGGACTTACAGGGATTTCAACAGCCTTTAATAACTTCAAATAAACGACCTTCTCACCAGATGCTAGACGTAGCCACAAAGGCTAATCTGAAGTCTACAGTATTTAGTACGACTGTACCACCATCTTGTAACCAAGCTAAATACTTACATAATGTAAGTTAACTATTCATATATTAGAGTCTCTTGATTTTAATAAAGTCTAGTTCATCGTTTATATGAAACTGAGAAGTAATGTATTCAACATAGATACGGATTTAGCCGGCTATAAGCCCGGCCATCGGAGAAGAAACTATAATAAAAGAAGGTAGTACCTGAGAGTTGTACCCAAAACTTGGACGATTTTTGATTTCTTCTATACAAAAATGAAAGATGTCGAATTACAAAACTGTCTTCTTTTGGAGAGAAGGCAGAGCAAATCTAGAAAGAGGAAAATAAAGAACTTCTAAAAAAAACTTCTCTGCTTTACAACTAAGAGTGGCTATTGGTCCGGTGCAGTCACGGGCCAGAATTTTTTTTCGGTCTGGTACCGGAGGTGCGTAAAAACCGGACCAAACCGGTCTTACCGGTCCGGTCCACCGGTTCTAAATGATACAAGCCGGACCGTGACCGACACCGGGTATCGGTAGACCGATTTTTCCGGTCCGGTCCGGCCGGTTTTCTATTTTTTTTTAATTTGTCTTTTATTTAACTTTGTATATATATTTGAAATATTTAGTATGTTTCAAAGTTAAAAGTTAGAATTAAAAACTTATAATAATATTCTTTCAAACTTTGAATTAGTTTCAAAGTTTATAATTAGATTCAAACCTTGAAATTTGAATCAATTAGAAACTAGTAATTAATTATAGTATTTTTGCGCAAGGAATAAATTTAAAAAACAAAATAAGAAGACATAATCTTTGTAGTGATAGATAATTTTATGTTTTTGAAAATATAACAACAAAATGTTACTAACTTTGTATATATATTTGAAATGTTTAGTATGTTTCAAAGTTCAAACTTAGAGTTAAAAAACTTATAATATTCTTTCAAACTTTGAATTAGTTTCAAAGTTTATAATTAGATTCAAACCTTGAAATTTGAATCAATTAGAAACTAATAATTAATTGTAGTATTTTTGCGCAAGGAATAAATTTAAAAAAAAAAAAAAGAAGACATAAACTTTCTAGTGATAGATAATTTTAAGTTTTTGAAAATATAACAACAAAATATTACTAACTTTGTATATATATTTGAAATGTTTAGTATGTTTTAAAGTTCAAACTTAGAATTAAAAAACTTATAATATTCTTTTAAACTTTGAATTAGTTTCAAAGTTTATAATTAGATTCAAACCTTGAAATTTGAATCAACTAGAAAGTAATAATAAATTATAGTATTTTTTCGCAAGGAATAAATTTAAAAAAAAAATAAGAAGACATAAACTTTGTAGTAATAGATAATTTTAAGTTTTTGAAAATATAACAACAAAATATTACTAACTTTGTATATATATTTAAAATGTTTAGTATGTTTTAAATTTCAAACTTAGAATTAAAAAACTTATAATATTCTTTCAAACTTTGAATTAGTTTCAAAATTTATAATTAGATTCAAATCTTAAAATTTGAATCAATTAGAAACTAGTAATTAATTGTAGTATTTTTGCACAAGGAATAAAATTTTTTAAAAAAATAAGAAGACAAGAGTTGTGAACTTGTGATGGAATTCCAAGATTTGGAGCAATTTTATTATAGTGTATTCTAATGTAGAAAATTACATTTTTTTAAACATACTGGCTAATTTTTTTAAGATAGCCGTAGGCTTTTCTTTAGGAACTAGTTGTTGTTGTTCCGGTTCATCGTCTTCGTCTAATTCTTCTTCATCTTCCACTTTATTACTTGTTCCGTCACTCAAAATTTGATCAAGAACGCTCTGTCTTTTTTCTGCGAAAGTTCTGGCATTTCAAAGTTTCTTCACTCTGCTCTGATCCAATCCCTGAATAGAACTCCTGTCTCCATTGCCTCTTCTCTCAATGAATATCTGTGATCTCCAATTTGAAATCTTCCTTGGCTGAAAGCGCTCTCCGACGCAACTGATGAAGCTTGAATTGTTACTATATCTCGGGCCATTTTTGCAAGTATGGAAAATTGCGATTCTTGACTCTTCCAATAATCCAATAAATTATGAGTTCCAAACTTGTAAGTTTCTTTGGATATTGGATTAATTAGATGTGGAACTCGCTATATTCCTCCCCGTACTCGTCTTGTTCTGAAAGCAACTTTTGATCAAGTCCTCCAAAAGTGTTCATCCCCGCATGCCTTTTGCCTATTTGAGAAGAAGAACTTTCACCGCTTGACAGTATTGGTGCAGTTGGTGTAGCAGTGCCTGCCCAAGCTCTATACTTTGCGAAAACAGCCACGGTATCTATAAAAACTTTAGCACAAGCTTCTTCTACACTAGGGTAGTTATTAGTTACAATTTCAACAGGTGTAATATCTAAATTTGCATATATTTTTCGAACAAATCGTTCAGTTAACTTAAGTTTAAATGCAGGAGGCAACACAGAAGCAATGTAAAAAAGTTGGGGAATTGGGAAAAAATATTTTTAAAATTTTTCAATCATAGCCTCTACAACCATTTTATATTCTTTGTATTGCCTATATAATTTTAATAATTCAGATATTTCAGCTATATAATATAACATGGTAGGAGTAGTTGGATAATATTATCTGGAAAATTCTAATGTAGCATGATAGAATTTTTGTAAAAACTGAAGGAGAAGTTGAACAAGGTTCCAATCGTCCTCCTTAAGGTGATAAAGTTCCATAAAATATTTATTATACATTTGAGTAATAGGCTCTCTATATTCATAAGCAACAGTTAATGCTTCATATAAAGTGTTCCACCTAGTACAAACTTCTTTTGGGACTCTCCTAATCGGCATTCCTAATTCTATACATTTTCTTTCCCATTCTCTTTTTCTTTCTTGATTTTTATTTCTAAATATAAAAGCAATAGCTACTTTAACCTTTTCAATAATGTGGTTAAACAAGTCAAGACCATCTTTTACTACTAAATTGTAAATATGACATGCACATCTAACATGAAAAAATTCCTCAAAAGGGGGGGTTTAAAATAGGTCTCAAGTTCCTAAGTGCTTCTGTGTTGTTTGTAGCATTATCTACTGTAATACTAAAAACTTTGTTAGATAAACAATATGCACAACAAATTGATGAAACTGTTTTGAAAATATAATTTCCCGTGTGTGGTTCATCAACAACTTTATAAGCAATAATACGTTTTTGAAAGACCCAATCAGGATATATCCAATGAACAGTAACTGTAATATAATCACAGTTATTTGTAGAACGACCCATATCTGTAGTAAGGCATACTCTAGTGTCAAAGTTATCAAATAAATATCGCAAATAATCTCTATATTCGTTCTTAAATTTAATAATATCATTTTTAATAGTAGTTCTTGGAAAACCTTTAAAAGAAGGATTATATGTAGCTTGAATATAACGAACAAAACCAGTAGAAGAAGGAAAACTATAAGGTAAACCCTCTACCGCAACTAGTTTAGCAATATTTTCCCTATCCCTTTGTTTATCATAACTAAGAATCCCTCCTGTTGTTTGGTTAATTTTAGCTTGGATACTCGAGGATTCATCATGTGCTACCCCACCATGTTCCGTTCCAAAATAAATACCCCCCTCCCGTATTGACCATTCCTTAGGATGTTTATTTCTTAAGTGAGTCCTAATTTTACCCGTCCCACCTTCATTACCCCCAGTTTTGAAAACCCACTCCATTCCACAAAGACCACAAACAGCCGTCTGATTTTCAACTTTCTTTTGTACAAATTCCGACACCTCAGATCTTTCCTTACGTTTAATCGGGACTCTAGTAGGAGGTACAGAAGGCAAGTCGGACTGAATTTCAGGTAGACTAGCTTGAAATTCATGTGGTTCTTCTAAATTAACCCAGTTTCATAATTATATTGCGCTTCTACGTGTTGTGAATCAAGTGGATTATTAGAGCTAAAATCATGATAATATTGATTTTCATCTATGTGTTGACTAGAACTACCAGCAATTCCTTTACCTCTATTTCCCCAACGACCACGTGCCCGCCCCCCACTACTAGTTCCAATTGAACCTCTTTGAGACATAATTATAGCAAATAAAATAAATATATGACAAAAATATAATAAAAGAGTAGAAGTAGGAACGACCAACCAAATATAACCGTATAATTGAGGTGAAGTTGAAACTTGAACCTTCACTTGATAGCAACTCCAACTAAAACTTGATAAAGAATCAAAATTGTATAACTTACACAAATAGCCAAAGTAGCAAAATAGTAATATTGTAGAGAATTTGAGAGAATTGGATGATTTGTGTGAAAAATATGATGAAATAATAGGGTATTTATAGGAAAAAATAGTTAGGGGTGGTAATGGGGTAAAATGGCCGTTTTTGGCCGTTGGCAATGGCTATTTTCTCAATAGAACCGTTGCCAACGACTAGTTTTTAAATTTGCCTTTTTTTTAACCGGTCTGGTCCGGTACCGGTCAGTTCCGAGCCATTTTTTTCCGGTTCGTTCGGTTTCAAATCGTTAAACCGTCTCGCTACCGGGACCAGTGCCCCTACACTTTAAATGGTTCGGTTCACACCGGTCCGGGCCGGATTTCGGTCCAAAACCGGTCCGCTCCGGTGTGAACTGGACCAATAGCCACTCTTATTTACAACTGAGGCAAAGGCCTCTATTTAAAGAAAGGAAAAAAATCTATGTATAGTGATCTACAGTGTCTCTATCAGTGCACAGTGACAGGTATCACTGTCTTAGGTCCCATGATTATAACATGTGGTGTCCACCATTTTATTTTGTCGGTTTAATCAGCCGACCTTTTCCCTTGAACTTCATCAAGCTTTTTCATTTTCTAGATAAAATTTTCAACGCTTTGAAGATCTACTTCTTCAACTCGTTCTTCTTGTTGGGCATCGTTTGACATGCTTCCAGTATCCTCATTAACCGAATGGATGGTATCTCTTTTCATAGAACATTCTGATTTTTCAGCAATTTGTTCTATGGATTGAAGTAGATTTCTTCGAACTTCTTCCATGTATCGAGCTGTAATTTCTTTTTTGTTGCCTTCTTGAAAATTAATCATCCTAGCGACATATTTAATCGAAGTATTTTCAAGCATTACTTCTTTTGATTTAGACTTATAAGTCTTTATGGCTAATGTAATGTCACGACCCAAAATCCCAACCTGGTCGTGATGGCGCCTCTCGTGAGGACAAGGCAAGCCAAACCAATACACGACTTCTCTTAAACAGTTAAACCATGTAATTTAAAACAAGAATAAATAAACAACAAGGTAGTTCGGAATATATATATAAAGTACCATCCCGACTACAGCCCTCAGATCGAGGTGTCACAAAGTCATGAGCCACTAAAGAAGGCCTAAAGATAATATAACTATTACAATATCTTAAGCACAATTGTTTGAAAGAAGTAAAGTCAACAAAAGAAAAGATTTACGGGGCTGCGGACGCAAGCAGCTACCTCGTAATCTCCGAAGCTCCGGTCCAGCAGTAGTAATCAGTATCTCGGAGCGGAGTCGTTAACGCCTGAATCTGCACACGAGGTGCAGGGAGTAATGTGAGTACTTCCAACTCAGTGAGTAATAGACGTAAATAATAACTGTAGGTAAGAAAACACATGATGCACAATAAAACATCATAAAAATGGTAACCGAGTGTAAAGTCGAGTAGAAAATCCTTTTAACGGGTAAAACATGTACATCTTTCCAGTAAATATTGGGAAGAAACAGAAAACACTTTAAAAACTACCCCTCGGGCTCAATGTCATTTAAATACATGCCTCTCGGGCTTAACATCATTTAAAATACATGCCCCTCGGGCTTAACATCATTTTAAACAGTAAA